>JAXIVJ010009581.1:0-12500 GCA_036785665.1 Chirona hameri | reverse complement strand
ATTTGTTAACAATCAAATTATTTGTCATTAGCATCAAGTTTTAATACAAACGTTCTTGATTTCAAGCTTTCTGCTGTACTAACATTTGTGTTTACAATTTTCTTTACAATCGGCAATTCAGAGGTGGCGAATGTTTGTGAAATAGCTTTTTGTGAGGTTTGCAATATTTTCTTGCGTTTGTAATCGCAAACATGTGTAATTACTAACTTCTTTGTGAAATAGGCCTCTGTTTTAAATTACAGAGTATCCTCGGTTTTCTCACTATCCAAGCCAAGATATCTATAACTAACATCCAAGCCAGTCATACGCACAGAGACACTCTTATATGGTCTTGGAACATATTTACTATATTTACTAAGCTACTTCACTGCCAAGGCCAAGGCCGTACAACTCAGCCCCCACCAGGAACGGTTGGCAGCACTCGGGCGTTTGGGCGTTAACAACCTACTACACCATAGAGTTCCCATGTTAAATCGATTATTTTCAGACGAGGCTGGCTCGTAACCTATGGTACATATTTTAAATCCGACTTCTGGAACAGATAGCTACAAGCCTTAGCTACAACATTTGTATTTATAATGTTTCGATACTCCGTGCGTAAAAAGGTTAAATGGGCTTAGGGGTTAAAAATGTCGGAACGACCGTTGACGGCTTCCAAATGCTACTACAGTACAGAAATATACACTACTTCGACTACTACTTCATAGTATAATTTAATATGATCGCTTCCAAATACTACTACATGTACTGCAAATACACTACTTTGACTACTACTTCGTATATTTGCTGGCGTTTAATTCAATAAATAAAGATGTAATCTATGGAAATATAAGTTATTGATAGCATACAATACGTTTAATTTATAATAGACAAAACAATTACGATACAAATTATATCTTGTCTAATTCATTTGGGCGTTACATTCCTTACTGTTCTACCCGTTGTTCTACTGCCCTGGTACAACTGCCTTGGTACGTAATGGCGGCTGAAGTATTTGACAATTGTGAAGCGTTGAGCTCAAAACGGCGCAGACAATTAATCCAGTCACCGAAATACTAACTTTATCACCATGAATAACTTAAAATCACCAAAATAAAATGTCAACATATTGCGGATTCGGCAGATGGACTTCTTTTAAAATATTTAAACTTGAACTGGCCCCAAGAGTTAGGATTTGATACTACAGCTTATTTTCGAATACGAACATGAACAATTGTCTTCACGCAATTCTGAGGCGTCGCGATTCTGAGGTGTGAAGTTGTGAATATCTGTCAAAGTGACACATTCGCGAATATCGATCTGCTGCTTAATTGACACACGTGATTCTTTTACGGCCCAGTCCTGGCGAATTCGTCGCAAATGTGACTCATCAAAACACATTGTTTGGAAATTAGTTTTGAAGGTGTTGTTGCGAAGTGTGTCACGTGTAATTATGCAAGGTCATATATACATTATGGAGCTATTGTGATAAGAAGTTGAAGTGGAACTAGACAGGTTTGCATTCTGGGATAGGTCTTGGCCACTTAAGATTTCTTTGCAAAATGTTTTTTTTGTGTGTTGCAGTCTTTCCACCTTTATAATTGTAATTGCATAAAATACAATATTTGTTCAATACCAAAGCTACAAATGATATGACTTGAATATGTCCTTTCTCATGTGGAACTAAATAGTAAATATGTATCAATAAATATTCTCAGTAATATGTATTTACAATAGTATTAACAATAATTATTATCATTCACATGTGTGGTTTTGTTCCATAGGTACTTATTTGTTATACAAAATAATTTGGGGTGACCTGGGGCAATGGGATGACTAAATATAAAATTGTATGCCACCCCACCTAGTTACTAGTGATGACAGTGGAATATTATTTGGGGTAGTTGTTTCTGTTTGACTGCACTCGACTCTCGCACTGCTGCAGTGACTGAGCTGATGAATTGATCATGAATTGACCCTGTAGTTTGATTTATTAAGTTTCACTGGTGTCCACTCCTTACTAGGTCGTACTAGTTATCACTTTTAATTTGTAAGCTGTGCCATTGTTATTTGTTATGATGGTGCTTTACTGTTGTCTATTTTGTTTTCTCAATTTATCATGATCTTTAAGCATGTATGTTCTGACTTCTGCCAATATTTATTTATATTTAATAAGTTTTTTTATTTGATAACTTGTGCTGAGCCCGGCATGAGACCGGCAAGCCTGAGTTCAGACACAGCTTCAGGCACGCCGGGCCTGAATTTGGGCCCAGCGCCGGCTCCGTGGTCCTGAAATTTGCGTCTCTAGTACCTATACATGGAATTCACCCACGCGCTCCTCAGCAGGCGAGACCAAAGGCTGCGACGCTGCGTGTAAAATGATAACTTACGTTGGTTGTGAATCGCTCCAGATCAAAAATATCGCCAGACGCGCCACTTCCCATACTGCTACCGAACTGCTACCAAATAGAGGAAACACGAACGAGGCATAAAATAACTATTATTTTGTTTTGCAAGAAGCTATTTTTCGCAGTCAGTACACATTTTCATCGCCAGTTTCAGCGGATTTTGGGGGGCTAATGTCTATTGCAGCCCCCGTCGAGCGTGGAATGGGGAGGGGGGATTGGCGTCTGATTTTTTCCTCCCCAATGGGGGGGGGGGGGGGGGGATTGGCGTCTGATTTTTTTTGGTGGCAGGGGCAAAAAATTGGCGTCTCATTCTCTCACTGTCGGATGCCAGTGAGATTGTCAGACGCAATTATAATAGTGTAGCACCTACTAAAATTAACGCTTAAGCAACGCAGCATGTCCACCAGGGCGTTTCATTCTTACACGAATGCTAAATTTTCTTGGTCACACACCATTTTCCCGTTATTTCGACTACGCTGAGTCCAATGGTATCAACAAATTTGAAATGAAAAATATTTAGGGGTCGCGAAAAAACGCCGGAAATTCCAGGTTTGCTATAAATCCCCTAAAATCGCCCATCTTGTCTCCACGATTTTACCAAACGAATTAAAAAAAAAAATCCTTGTGGCATACTGTTTTCTTGTTATTTAGACTATGGTGATTCCAGTGATATGATTTTTTTTGTAATCGGAAGATATTTAGGGGTCGCAAACAAAACGTTTAACATTTCAGCTTTTTCTTTAAATACTCCAAAATCGCCCATTTTGTAACCGCGGTTTCACGACACGAATACAATATTGTCGACATGACACACTTCTTCCTAGTTAATAGGATTGTGCTGATTCCAAATATAGCAATACATTTTTTAATAAAACAAATATTTAAGGGTGGAAAAATCGTCAAATATTTGACACTTTTCCATAACCATCCCAATATCACTTATTTTGTCCCGGCGATATTACATGCCTGCACTGTTTTGGTTCTTCGGCGATATCGGATTGTCCATTGGACATCCTTGTGCAGGGAGAAGCTGCGAGGAGGGCCCAAACCATGACGGCGTCACCACTCCCGGGGTGCGACTCGAGGTCCACCACATGCCCTGTGGCCAGCGACGACCAGACCCGGGTTGACGTGGGCGTGACAGAGACGGAGGACCGGTTGCGGGGAGGATAAAAAGAGACTTCGGGAAAATTATACGTGAAGCTCTTACTTTCTACATTCTGTACTGTAGAACTATCTTCTCCTGAGCAGTACAATACCTAGCAAATGAAGGTGTGTGATATACCTATCTTCATTCTCCAAATCCTTCACTGCCTGAAGCTCTTCTTTTTTTCTGGCACAGCTAGAGCTTAACAGCGAATCTCAAGGAAAGCTGCGCATTGCATCGCAGTATATCACACTGGTCTATACACTCCATCATACATACCAGTACTCCCAGGGATATAGGATCCTATTCAGTTGAGGAGGCTTCAGCCCCCCCCCCCCCCCCCCCCAACTTGGACGAGGAAGTGGGACAAATCCGGGGAGAAATCTGTATTTTTGTGAATTTTGATGATACTTTAAGCGATTTTTCCCAGCTCAGCCCTCCTCCAAACAAACACAAAATATGGAGAAGCTACACTCCTGAGTACTCCATACATTTCCCATGACGTGGCGGACGAAGAGGTGGCCATAACAGCACTAGCCGAGCTGAACAAGTATCTTTGGTAGCTGCGGACTTATACACTGGTGCTGGCTCTTTGCAACGATATTCTTACTGAAGGTGGGTTCAGGGGTGGTAAAGTGTGCTGTCCTTATGGATATAGTCGGGGACAAAATGCTCTTTCTCATGAAGTAGTCGGGGGTCAAAATGCCAGCAAAATTCATTACTATGTCATTCCTGTGAAAAATTACTAAGCGATCATGTTCTTGGAAATACTGATCGTCAAAACCACTTCAGATGTATTATTCACTTAATCATCATATTCATCACGTCAGTATCTATGTACATTTACATTTTTGTTAAATTACCAGTTGCGTTTCCGCTCTTGATTGGCAATCATAATAAATTATTTTAAAAAAAAATCCGGACGATAGATTCAACACGTGGGGTCACTGAGCCAAAAATGCACCTGGGTCTTCAAGAATGGCCTATAATAACATGATCCAGATGGAATTAGGCTGATATCATGCGTATCCTCAGAATAGCAAGCATTTGAATATTTCCCCATTGACTTATAATGGGGAAGTCACGAAATTGGCCCGACCTAAGGTCACCGATATTAAAAAATCCGAGATAAACGAATTGTAGGTACCATTACCCTTATAAAATCCTGTAATTACAAAATCGATCAGCCAAAAACTGTGACTGTGGTACGACCGCACACTTTTTTGGAGGTGGGGTCACGTGACCTGGCCTGGTGACCTGACTTGAAATGACCCGTGGTCAAGAATTTTACAATATGTGGGCAATTGATGCCTTAACATCTGTGCCAAAACGGCGGCGTTGCGCGACGCCGTTTTTCGCTATCCTCGAAAAACTTTGGGGGGCGTCTAAACGCCCCCCCCCCGCACGGCACGGAGAATCCGGACAATAGATTCCCCGGGGCCAGGGCCGGGGCCGGGGTACTAAATAGTGCATTTTCAATGGAGGTCCATCGTCAGGACAATGGATTTGATTGTCTTGGGACCCCACCATCTAACTCGAAAACTAAAAGGGCTAGAAAGACGCGGAAAAAAAATGTTCAAAAGCTCTTGAAAATCACATTCGAAGGTTTTCAGATATGTTTTCCTGAAGTCAATATTGAGGTCACCAGAGGCCATCGAAGGTCAGATTTTCAAGTTTTAGGACTTCGCTTCAGAAATCCACAGATATCACAGGAACTATGATTGCTAGGAACAAACTAAAACAACAATGGGAAATCTCCTGAAAAATGCAATCGCTAAGGTTTCCTCGAATTTGAGCTCAGGTCAATAGTTTAGGCTCCAGAGCTCATCAAATGTCAAAAAGGCTATTTAAAAAAGTGTATCACGAATAACTGTTTACCTAATAACGACAAGGCAATAATTTTGACGCCATCGTGCTTGTCTCGTCAAGACGCTTCGTCTCATTAATGTTGACCAGGTCAGGTCAACTTACAAATGTGACTTCAGGTCAAGGTCAAGTGGTGGTGAACCAAGTAGGTCATGTTCTATATGGGAAGACGTGCCGCGACAAGATACACACATTGGTGTCGGTTTCACTTCTCTATCGTCATTATGTCGAGAGTTATTGACATACAACTGTTGGTGACCTAGGATTACATCGGCTGACCCTGTAGGGGCCACTGAACAAAAATAGCACCTAGGTCATCAAGAATGTCATATAATATCATGATCCCGAAGGAATTGGACTGTTATCTTGCGTCTCCTTAGAATAGGAAGCATTTGAATATTTTCCCTTAAACTTATAATGGGGAGGTCACGAAATTAAACCGACCTTAAGTCGCTGATATTACAAATCCAAGATAATCGAATTGTAAATATATGTGACCTTATGAAATCCTGTAAGTGTAAAACCGATCATCCCAAAACTGTGACTGTGGTACGACCCAGGCCCTCGGCTAAGGAATTATCACTGGGGGGGGGGGGGCAATTCGAGAAGGAAAAAAGCATGCTGCTAAGGCATATGGTTAAGCGCAGGCACGTAGCCAGGATTTTTATCAAGGGGGGGGGGGGGGGCACGTCAGTGGTAGAACCATATTTCGCTCATCAGCCAAATTTTGTTGACGGGGGGAGGGTGGTAGGGTCGGGTCGTCATTTAAAAAAAAAATCGCATTTTATCAAGTATAAATTGGTTTGCTCGGGGGGGGGGGGGGCTATGGCCGTGCCCCCTTGCTACGTCCTTGATTAAGCGTACCTATGCATAAGTACTGATACATTTTAAGTGGGATAACGACAAACATAAGTGTAAAACAGAAATAAAATAATACAATAATGCAATAATGAAGCTAAATAAAAATGTAAATTTAAACACGCCCATCATCGAAGGTCCACGCCTGTGATGTCGATTTTTGAAAACGATTTGGGGGACCGGACAGGAACGGAGCGAAGGAGTCCACCGGCGCCATAGCTTTACCAATACAACTAAATCGGTCGAACATTAACACATTTCCTGAAGGAAGATCTAAGCAGCTTATACAAGGGAGATTTTGTTTTAAAGCTGTTCTTAACCAGTGCCATGCCGGTGCTCTGCGCCAGCTCAGTCGTGCTATAGGGGAGGCATCTGACGCCCCAACCCCCGAACTCGTCTCCAATGGGGATTAGGCAAAATCCACAAATACCGTTAGATAGCTCGTCTAAATTCATGTCGAAATTGTTACATCGCTCAGTCAAACACTGACCACAAAGTGACTCGACCACAAACTTCTTTGGAGGTGGGGCCACTTGATGTGACCTGCTGACCTCACCTGAGATGAACCTAGTCAAAATGTTTACTTAAGGTGCGCAATTCATGCCGAAACAGCTGTGCCAGAAACAGTGGTGCTGCACGCCGCCAATTTTCGAGACAAAAAAATAAGGAGCGTCCCAACCCAATCTCCTCCTAAAACGCCCCACCCTCGGCTCGGCACGACACGACTTTGTTAGCAAAAGCACACAAAGTCGGACGAGTTTTGATACAGTTCTTCAAAATGACGTTTTTGGACGCTCTGGATGTGCCAATGGATCAAGGGCTCAATTAGAGCCATCATATTCCTTACAAAATCAAACAAAAACATTAGTTAAACATTTTGTGAGACGTTTCATTTTCGACTAAAAAAAAGTAATTAATAAAATAGTTGACCTGCAATTAGTAACTCATCAAATTATCGTATTAATCAGTACAGATCCAACCCATGCAATAGGTTTGCCTTGCAATGGAAAATGGTATCTCTTGGAATGGAAAACGAGGCACCAAAACTAAGAATAGTTGTTACCATGGTTGTTGCCGTTGATTGCTGATTACTGTACAACTCATCTCACATATTACGGTTAGACGTTAATAACTGAAATAATTGTTATTCGTTTTGAACGTTTTTTTTTTAAAAACTTTCGAATGATGCTCATACCACGTAAACGTGGCACATTGCTTTCGAAACGAAATACATGAAACTCGGCCCGTCGTCCTACCAAGCATCGGGCTGATATCGGCTCAACGTCGGCATGTTTTCGAGAGACCCATTCATCATCGGTCGTGTCGGCCAAATGCTGGCACACAGCCCTAAATTTAGTCGTCAGATATGCGGTGAAATCGGTTATTCGATCGAAATATAGCTGTGGGGGCCGAGGGCGCCTTTGGGGGGCCGAGGGCCACCCCAGAGGACACAAACGGCTAAAACTTTACGAAGGAGAGAAATATTGCTTCGCCGATATTCCCCCGGTTTCGTCGTGTGATGTGATGAAGATGGTTTTGGGTAGTCTATGTTCCTAGAACCAACGAATTCATCAGAAGCTTGGTTGTCTACGGTTCACCGTGGCTGAAACCATGGTATATGTGTCAAATGCCTGATCTAAGGCCAGACACAAGGGAGAACCCAGAATGGCAACACAAGTTTTGTCTGCGGCAAAAAAAGTATGAAACAATAAAACAAACTCAGCGGAGTTTACTTCTTTATGGAAGAATGGGTGATTAATAGCTTTCTTTCGTAAAGGTTTCTTGGCTTTTTAATTATAAAATAAGTCATTTTTTGCTGATTTCAGGTGGTTTGGGAGATTTGGCATTGGCCCCCTTGGATCCGCCATTGGCCAGAAAACATTGAGGGAGCCAAAAGCATCTTTGGGGACAAACTCAAAATATTGAGGCCGATGGCCACCCCAAACGTAAATAAATCGACATCCGTAGTCCACGCCAATTTCGAACCGACGCGACGAGGGGCGGGTATCCGTCCGCAAGATCTCAAAGCTACTCTAGGTAGCTGTAAACAGTGTTTTATTGGTTTTAAGTTGAAAGCATGCTTCAGTGACGCTTTTATCTACTTTACAGACCGTACAATCGTATGTTACCTACGAATTTTGATCCCACTAGGGGGGCAAAATTTGGTCACTGGGGAGGGAGCTAGCAGTCACTGCGGGGAAATTTGGCCCTCCCCCAATTAACATGATATCCGAGTACAGTAAAAAAAAAAACGTCGGGTGACCGATTTTTTTTCTCAAGGCTAGTGATGCATCATATATAGTATCCTAGTGCCCGCTCGTGTTGAATTAACTCAGTTTCACTGGAGGGGGCAAATTGGTTCCACTGAGGGCAATTCCCTCCACGGGGGGGGGGATTACCCCCAGTTAATATGTTATCCGAGGCCCTGGTACGACCACAAGTTTGTTTTGGGAGGTGGGGTCACGTGACCTGGTCTGGTGACCTGACCTAAGATGACCCAATTATTTTTTAAACATTATGTGGACAATTGATGAACAAACAGCTGTGCCAAAAATGGCGGCGCTGCGCGTCACCGTTTTCCCGTTATCCGCGAGAAACCTGAGGGGGGTGTCAACCCCGCCCCCCGGCACCGCGCTGGTTTAAATATAGGGATGTGAGCATGCAGCCAGGTGTTAGGGTATTCATGTGAAGTAAAAAAAAAATGACCCCAGCTGTGCTGGGGTCATTTTGTATGTGCCACTTTTGGTCGGGGCCACTCAAAGCACTTTTACCACCCCTGGATGGGTTAGTACCATCGCAAGCAGGTGCCCACGGTCAAGAAGTCAACGCTAACGGGCCTGTAAGCGTATGTGTGACGTGTGCTTCAATTCGAAGTCATGTTGGGAGGAAACTTTCTGTCAAGAGGCTATGTGTTGAAACATGCAATGCCACGACGACTGATGTTTTGCTCATAAGTTACAATATGCTTTGTCTTGATGCGACAAACTCTTTAGAAAGAGTCGCTTGTGTCGGTAAGGGTTATGCATCGTGCATAGTGATGGAGTCCCAAAGAACTAAACATACCTATACAAGAGAAAATAACCATGCTAAGGCACGTAGCCAAGGGGCGGGGGAGGCGGCCCCCCTCCCCCTGGAGGCCAAGGCGGCCCTTTTCGGCACACTGCGCGCGCCGAAAAGGGCCGACGAGACCGCGCGAAACGCGGTATCATGGGCTCTTTACCACGCGAAGCGTGGTCTTTAGAGAGTTTAGAGCACTTCAGAAGCCCTTTAGGGCCACCAGCGCCCTCTCTGATAGGCCAGAGGGCCTCATGGACGTTCAAAAGAGCCCTGTGCATGTAAGAGGGCCACTGGCCAGACCGAAAGGGCCCCTGAGGGGGTCAGAGGGCCTCTAAACACGTCGAATGGGCCCCTATCCAGCACAGAGGGGCCCCTGGGCAGGTCGGAGATGCCCCTGAGCATGTCGGCAAGGTGGCAAAGCAGCCAGCGCAGTCCCTTGCCAGATCGTAAGGGCCCCTGAGCAGACTGGAGGACCCTTGACCAGACCGAAAGGGCCACTGTGTGGGTCAGAAGGGCCCCTGAACATGCCTAATGGGCCCCAAGGCAGCACGGAGGGGCCCCAGAGCAGGTCGGAGGGCCCTCGGAGCATGTCGCAAGGCGAAAAAGCAGCCAGCAAAGTCCCTTGCCAGGTCGGAAGGGCTTATCAGAAGGCTGGAGGGCCCCTGGACAGATCAGAGGGCCCTGGAAAGTTCAACGGGCCCCTGTGCAGATCGGAGGGGCCCCTGGCCAGATCGAAAGGGCCCCTGGGCGGGTAAAAAGGGCCCCTAAACATCCCAAATTGGCCCCTAGCCAGCATGGAGGGGTCCCAGGGCAGGTCGGAGGGCCCCTTGAGCATGTCGACAGGCCGACAAAGCAGCCAGCGCAGTCCGACCAGAAGAGTCGCTGAGCAGATCGGAAGGACTCCTGGGCAAGCCAGAGGGTCCCTGGCTAGACCGAAAGGGTCCCTGGGCCGGTCGGAAGGGCCCTTGCACATGCAGGATGAGTTCCTAGCCAGACTGGAGGGGCCCCGGAGCATGTCGTCGGGGCGACAAAGCAGCCAGTACAGTCCCTGGCCAGGCCGGAAGGACTTCTGAACAGGCCGAATGGGCCCCTTGACACACAAGAGGGGCTTCTTGGAAGGTCAGAGGAGTCCCTGGTCACTCAGACCGGAAGGGCCCAAAGCACGTAGAGATCCCAGATGAAGATTAAATACAAAGAGGACTTACTCCACAATACAAATATTAAAATCGGAGCTTTCGGGTATATTGTAACACCCTTCGTCAGCGATTAAGACGCATTCGGTAACAGGTCATTGCTCGTCTTTAAGACGAGCAATGACCTGTTACCGAATGCATCGTAATTGCTGACGAAGGGTGTTACAATATACCCGAAAGTTCCTATTTAAATATTTGTATTGTAGAGTAAGTGCTCTTTGTATTTAATATTCTATATCACCCACTCCACATCATGTCTTTTCGCGGATCCCAGATGAGTCCCTGAACAGGTCGGAAGAGCGTTGAAATGGTCGGAGGGGCCCCTTGACAATATGAAGGGACCCTGGGCCTTTGAACAGTAAGAATGCAGTTGTCCAGGGAATACAAATAAAAAAATTCGCAGCGCTTTTTAACTACAAATTCAATTATATGCGGGATAGGAAAAAAAAATCGTGCGGTTTCTCGGCGCATTTATGTGTTATGTTGCTACTTTCCTATATAATTGGGCAAATAGTTCACTTTAACACTTTTTACCGCACTTGTAAACGCAAAATACAAATCTTAGAGATCCGCACCATACGCAATGCGGCACATTGATGAAAATGCATATCCAGGGCTCCAGGGCTCTAGATTTTCGCGCCGCTCCGCGGCACAATTTATTTAAGAGTTCCAGGTTTTGAGCCTAAAAAATATTCGAAGTTGTTATAGCTGATTCCAAATTGGTGTCGCTGGTTCCAAAGTTGATATGGCAGTTTGCTAACTCCAGCTCCTAAAAGTTAGTATGGCCCATGCCATACCTGTCATACTGCATTTTCCATTCTTGTAACGTGCCTTTTCATCCGTTTTGTTTGGCCCTTTCAACGCCTGGGAAGGGGCCCTTTAAACGCTCGGGAAGGAGGCCCTTTCGAGGCGCCACCCCCTCCCCTGGACGAAATCCTGGCTACGTGCCTGACCATGCAACTGATTAAATAAAAGGGAAATACATGCAAATTTTGTTGTATCCGTTTAAATATATATAATTTACATTTCCGGAAGAACCAAAACAGTCGAGGCATGTAATATCGCCGGGACAAATAAGTGATATTTGGATGGTTGTAAAAAAGTGTCAAATATTTGGCGATTTTTCCACCCCTAAATATATGCTATTAAAAATGTATTGCTATATTTGGATTAAGCACAATTCTATTAACTAGGAAGAAGTGTGCCATGTCGAAAATATTGTATTCGTGTCGTGAAACTGCGGTTACAAAATGGGCGATTTTGGGGTATTTAAAGACAAAGCTGAAATTCTTGCGACCCCTAAATATCTTCCGATTAAAACAAAATCACTAGAGTCGCCATAGTCTAAATAACAAGAAAACAGTATGCCATTAGGATTTAAAAAAAAAACTGTTTCGTAAACAAGCGGAGACAAGATAAGCGATTTTAGGGCATTTATAGCAAAACCTGGAATTTTCGGCGATTTTTCCGCGACTCCTAGATATTTTTTTATTTATTTCAAAATTGTTGATGACATTGGACGAAATACCTGGGAAAAATGTGTGCCACCAAGCCAAATTTATCATTCGTGTAAAAATGAACCACCCTGTCCACTGTAGCGTACAGTAAAAATGCCAGATTTTATATTACGGGCAATTTCCATGCTAACATTAGGAGAAAAAACATGTTTCGTTAAACACAAATGGTCTAACCTAGTTTACCTAACCTAGAACCTAGTTAGTGTTCAGTGCAAGGGTCTAATGTTATAGGGATCTTTAAAAAGACATGATTTTCGCATGTCGGTGTAGAAATATGCTTGATCGAAGTTGAGAATGCCTACCAACTAGAGGTGCAGAAAATCCTAAATCTTTGTTCACAGCCTAGTCACGGCCACGGAATGAGCTGGCAAGCCACAGCTTTAGTCACGGCGCTGCAATGCTAGCCCCATGGCGCTGGCTTGGCCAGTGACAGCTTCAGTCACGGCCGTGACCAATTCTGGTCCCAGGGCTGGAC
>JAXIVJ010009580.1:37500-50451 GCA_036785665.1 Chirona hameri | reverse complement strand
ATATATATATATATATATATATATATATATATATATATATATATATATATATATATATATATATATATATATATATATATATATATATATATATATATATATATATATATATATATATATATATATATATATATATATATATATATATATATATATATATATATATATATATATATATATATATATGTATGTATGTATGTATGTATTATGTATGTATATGTATGTATGTATATATATATATATATGTATATATGTATGTATGTATGTAATTATGTATGTATATATATATATGTATGTATGTATGTATGTATGTATGTATGTATGTATGTATGTATGTATGTATGTATGTATGTATGTATGTATGTATGTATGTATGTATGTATGTATGTATGTATGTATGTATGTATGTATGTATGTATGTATGTATGTATGTATGTATGTATGTATGTATGTATGTATGTATGTATGTATGTATGTATGTATGTATGTATGTATGTATGTATGTATGTATGTATGTATGTATGTATGTATGTATGTATGTATGTATGTATGTATGTATGTATGTATGTATGTATGTATGTATGTATGTATGTATGTATGTATGTATGTATGTATGTATGTATGTATGTATGTATGTATGTATGTATGTATGTATGTATGTATGTATGTATGTATGTATGTATGTATGTATGTATGTATGTATGTATGTATGTATGTATGTATGTATGTATGTATGTATGTATGTATGTATGTATGTATGTATGTATGTATGTATGTATGTATGTATGTATGTATGTATGTATGTATGTATGTATGTATGTATGTGTATGTATGTATGTATGTATGTATGTATGTATGTATGTATGTATGTATGTATGTATGTATGTATGTATGTATGTATGTATGTATGTATGTATGTATGTATGTATGTATGTATGTATGTATGTATGTATGTATGTATGTATGTATGTATGTATGTATGTATGTATGTATGTATGTATGTATGTATGTATGTATGTATGTATGTATGTATGTATGTATGTATGTATGTATGTATGTATGTATGTATGTATGTATGTATGTATGTATGTATGTATGTATGTATGTATGTATGTATGTATGTATGTATGTATGTATGTATGTATGTATGTATGTATGTATGTATGTATGTATGTATGTATGTATGTATGTATGTATGTATGTATGTATGTATGTATGTATGTATGTATGTATGTATGTATGTATGTATGTATGTATGTATGTATGTATGTATGTATGTATGTATGTATGTATGTATGTATGTATGTATGTATGTATGTATGTATGTATGTATGTATGTATGTATGTATGTATGTATGTATGTATGTATGTATGTATGTATGTATGTATGTATGTATGTATGTATGTATGTATGTATGTATGTATGTATGTATGTATGTAAAGTATGTATGTATGTATGTATGTATGTATGTATGTATGTATGTATGTATGTATGTATGTATGTATGTATGTATGTATGTATGTATGTATGTATGTATGTATGTATGTATGTATGTATGTATGTATGTATGTATGTATGTATGTATGTATGTATGTATGTATGTATGTATGTATGTATGTATGTATGTATGTATGTATGTATGTATGTATGTATGTATGTATGTATGTATGTATGTATGTATGTATGTATGTATGTATGTATGTATGTATGTATGTATGTATGTATGTATGTATGTATGTATGTATGTATGTATGTATGTATGTATGTATGTATGTATGTATGTATGTATGTATGTATGTATGTATGTATGTATGTATGTATGTATGTATGTATGTATGTATGTATGTATGTATGTATGTATGTATGTATGTATGTATGTATGTATGTATGTATGTATGTATGTATGTATGTATGTATGTATGTATGTATGTATGTATGTATGTATGTATGTATGTATGTATGTATGTATGTATGTATGTATGATGTATGTATGTATGTATGTATGTATGTATGTATGTATGTATGTATGTATGTATGTATGTATGTATGTATGTATGTATGTATGTATGTATGTATGTATGTATGTATGTATGTATGTATGTATGTATGTATGTATGTATGTATGTATGTATGTATGTATGTATGTATGTATGTATGTATGTATGTATGTATGTATGTATGTATGTATGTATGTATGTATGTATGTATGTATGTATGTATGTATGTATGTATGTATGTATGTATGTATGTATGTATGTATGTATGTATGTATGTATGTATGTATGTATGTATGTATGTATGTATGTATGTATGTATGTATGTATGTATGTATGTATGTATGTATGTATGTATGTATGTATGTATGTATGTATGTATGTATGTATGTATGTATGTATGTATGTATGTATGTATGTATGTATGTATGTATGTATGTATGTATGTATGTATGTATGTATGTATGTATGTATGTATGTATGTATGTATGTATGTATGTATGTATGTATGTATGTATGTATGTATGTATGTATGTATGTATGTATGTATGTATGTATGTATGTATGTATGTATGTATGTATGTATGTATGTATGTATGTATGTATGTATGTATGTATGTATGTATGTATGTATGTATGTATGTATGTATGTATGTATGTATGTATGTATGTATGTATGTATGTATGTATGTATGTATGTATGTATGTATGTATGTATGTATGTATGTATGTATGTATGTATGTATGTATGTATGTATGTATGTATGTATGTATGTATGTATGTATGTATGTATGTATGTATGTATGTATGTATGTATGTATGTATGTATGTATGTATGTATGTATGTATGTATGTATGTATGTATGTATGTATGTATGTATGTATGTATGTATGTATGTATGTATGTATGTATGTATGTATGTATGTATGTATGTATGTATGTATGTATGTATGTATGTATGTATGTATGTATGTATGTATGTATGTATGTATGTATGTATGTATGTATGTATGTACTGTATGTATGTATGTATGTATGTATGTATGTATGTATGTATGTATGTATGTATGTATGTATGTATGTATGTATGTATGTATGTATGTATGTATGTATGTATGTATGTATGTATGTATGTATGTATGTATGTATGTATGTATGTATGTATGTATGTATGTATGTATGTATGTATGTATGTATGTATGTATGTATGTATGTATGTATGTATGTATGTATGTATGTATGTATGTATGTATGTATGTATGTATGTATGTATGTATGTATGTATGTATGTATGTATGTATGTATGTATGTATGTATGTATGTATGTATGTATGTATGTATGTATGTATGTATGTATGTATGTATGTATGTATGTATGTATGTATGTATGTATGTATGTATGTATGTATGTATGTATGTATGTATGTATGTATGTATGTATGTATGTATGTATGTATGTATGTATGTATGTATGTATGTATGTATGTATGTATGTATGTATGTATGTATGTATGTATGTATGTATGTATGTATGTATGTATGTATGTATGTATGTATGTATGTATGTATGTATGTATGTATGTATGTATGTATGTATGTATGTATGTATGTATGTATGTATGTATGTATGTATGTATGTATGTATGTATGTATGTATGTATGTATGTATGTATGTATGTATGTATGTATGTATGTATGTATGTATGTATGTATGTATGTATGTATGTATGTATGTATGTATGTATGTATGTATGTTATGTATGTATGTATGTATGTATGTATGTATGTATGTATGTATGTATGTATGTATGTATGTATGTATGTATGTATGTATGTATGTATGTATGTATGTATGTATGTATGTATGTATGTATGTATGTATGTATGTATGTATGTATGTATGTATGTATGTATGTATGTATGTATGTATGTATGTATGTATGTATGTATGTATGTATGTATGTATGTATGTATGTATGTATGTATGTATGTATGTATGTATGTATGTATGTATGTATGTATGTATGTATGTATGTATGTATGTATGTATGTATGTATGTATGTATGTATGTATGTATGTATGTATGTATGTATGTATGTATGTATGTATGTATGTATGTATGTATGTATGTATGTACTGTATGTATGTATGTATGTATGTATGTATGTATGTATGTATGTATGTATGTATGTATGTATGTATGTATGTATGTATGTACTGTACTGTACTGTATGATGTATGTATGTATACTGTATGTATGTACTGTACTGTATGTATGTATGTATGTACTGTACTGTACTGTACATACAGTACTGTACTGTACTGTACTGTATGTATATGTATGTATGTATGTATGTATGTATGTATGTATGTATGTATGTATGTATGTATGTATGTATGTATGTATGTATGTATGTATGTACATGTACTGTATGTATGTACTGTACTGTATGTATGTATGTATGTATGTACTGTAAGTATGACTATGTATGTTGTATGTACTGTATGTATGTACTGTATGTATGTCTGTATGTATGTATGTATGTATGTATGTATGTATGTAGTACTGTATGTACTGTATGTATGTATGTATGTATGTATGTTATGTATGTATGTATGTACTGTACTGTACTGTACTGTATGTATACTGTATGTATGTACTGTACTGTATGTATGTATGTACTGTATGTCTGTACTGTACTGTATGTATGTATGTCTGTACTGTATGTATGTATGTATGTACTGTATGTACTGTATGTATGTATGTCTGTACTGTACTGTATGTCATGTACTGTACTGTATGTATGTATGTCTGTACTGTATGACATACTGTCATACTACTGTACTGTATGTCATGTACTGTATGTATGTATGTATGTATGTATGTATGTATGTATGTATGTATGTATGTATGTACTGTACTGTATGTACTGTATGTATGTATGTATGTATGTATGTATGTATGTATGTATGTATGTACTGTATGTATCTGTATGTATGTATGTATGGATGTATGTATGTCTGTATGTATGTATGTATGTACTGTATGTATGTAGTATGTATGTATGTATGTATGTATGTATGTATGTACTGTACTGACATGACTATGTATGTATGTCTGTACTGTACTGTAGTACTGTATGTACTGTATGTATGTCTGAATACTGTACTGTATGTATACAGTACTGTATGACTGTACTGTATGTATGTACTGTACTGTATGTCATGACTGTATAAGTATGTATGTACTGTATGTATGTATGACATGTACTGTATGTACTGTACTGTATGTATGTCAGTACTGTATGTCAGTACTGTACTGTATGTACTGTATGTATGTCATACAGTACTGTACTGTACTGTACTGTATGTACTGTACTGTACTGTACTGTACTGTACTGTATGTATGTACTGTACTGTATGTACTGTATACATATCATACATACATACTATCATATCATACTATACT
Organism: Chirona hameri; assembly: GCA_036785665.1. Lineage (NCBI taxonomy): Eukaryota > Metazoa > Arthropoda > Thecostraca > Balanomorpha > Balanidae > Chirona > Chirona hameri. The sequence goes on along the minus strand of JAXIVJ010009580.1, from coordinate 44,984 downwards.
ATACTATATACTATATATATATATATATATATATATATATATATATACTACTACTACTACTCTACTACTCACTACTACTCTATACTCACTACAAGAGCACTCTCGGAGCTCACGTGAACCAGATCCCCTAACCTCCCACGCCCCCATGGACCGCCACCCTAACAGTCACACTCTAGCAGTATCGTTTGCTTAGGGGCCGAGTGACCCGTCTCTTGTATCCCAAGTATTCTCGTTACCCATGCGTACCCACCGTTGTGAGGGCGTTCTATTGTTATCCTATGATGTTACCGATTCGAAACCCAATTGAAGTGTCGTTCACACACCCCGCGTCTACCCATCGGTGTACTGCTGACATGTATGTTGCGGTCGAGAGCGAGACGACCTGAAAGCCATTTGAGAGGCGGCGATGCCTAAATATTTGCCTAAATTAGATTTGCCTAAACCCTTGGTGGCCGATTTCCCGTATGAAGTTGGTTCGGTCAGAAATGTTCCCTTCTTGGACGTGTGATGGACAACCACAACGCACACACCTTCAAGTGGCCACAACGCACTTTCCGTCTACAGGAAGAATACAAAGGTGATCGATGCTCTGATGGGATAAGCGAGTCTCCAGCGTTACAAAAAGGAATTTATCTGGAGATACTTGCGCTTGCACTGAAGACATGCAGTAGCTGGGGTAATACACATCGTGCGCTACAACATTTCAAGCAAATACTTCTGAACAACAACTACTCGAACAAGAGAATGGACAAATAGATGAAAAGAGCTCATGATAACTGCATGAAGGTGAAGCTAAGCAGGCAAGGCAAGGACGAGGAGCGGAACACCATCTTCCAGTCAGAACAACATCTTAACTGCATTCGAGGAAGACAAAAGGATGTTGAAGCCTGAAGGACATCATTTAGAACGTTACTCGAAGAACTAAGAATGCAGGCTAACAACAAAATAGAGCTGAGAATATGTTGCTAAAAGAGGACATTATACGACATGGTCATGCAGAACAACTTGTACAGAGAGACAATGTTCTTCACGGCCAATGTGGTTCGCCACTGGAAATGTCCGGACACAGGACAATATCTCGATTATCGACGAGAACTGGACAATCTCCAAGATGTAAGGAACCACTGAAGAGGCTGGGGAACTGGCAGGCAGCCATCCGCGACAACTATTCGCTCCAATCTCCGAAGAACTATAATTGAACTTTCACAACCACCCCCACCGTCTCCTCTGCCTATTGCCTAAACCAACGCACTGCCCTGCCACACATGCTGCGGAAGCATCGTCGGAAGTCCGTGCTGAACACAACGAGCACAACGGGACTAAGCACGGCTCCCATTCCACTGCTGCCAACGACTATAATGAACAAAATGATTCGCATCTCAGCCGTGATCACACACTCTGAGTGACTGTTGACCAGCCCCACTCCCAAGACATATGGGAAGGTGACGAGGAACATAATGACGATGAGGGCGGTCATGGAGAAGGGGGCCACGATGTCCACTCTGAAGGGCGGCTGCTGCGAGCGGCGATGTAAGAGACGGGGAGCATCGGAATCCGTCACTGAAACCAAGGATACTCCCCTCCCAACAGCTCTGCTGGTAAGCAGTTTCGACGGTTGCAGGGTCACGCTATTAGATTCTGCATCCACACTATCTTGATGCCCTTGTGCGACGGACGGTGGTAGCTGATTTCTTGACACGATATCTGGGTCTGTTTCTTCAGTCAGTGACTGAACTACTACCAGCCTCACGCCAGCCTTGTTCGAGTTGCCCCGAGATAACTGGACATCTGACGCTGTACTGGGTGACGCATGCTGGCGAGCTGACGCATCCTCCGATGCTCGTGACGATGAGACTGAGTTTGACTTTGCGTCTCGCATGTCCTTAAGAATCGTTGCCTGCTTTTCCAACTCACCTGTCCTTGTGTTCATCTCAATGGAGGATAGCATCTCATTTAGCACTTCTCCTGCCGGACGAGAAGGCCCCGCTTGGGATGGTGATGGCTTTGTACTGTCTATGTGGCTTCCATGAGATAGAAAACGTCTGTTCAGTCTAGGCGTACTCCAGCATTTCTGCTCCCAGCTGCTGGATGGAGGCTGCTGCCTAGTGTTGGGAGCATCTTCCTCTCTTTTCTTGCCGGCATCCTCGTTTGCTATAACACGCCGTCTGGAGCGAAGAATCGTGATTAAAATGCGAGTGTAGCAGAATCCGAGAATGGCGAGACCTCCGCCATACTCCACAGCGGCAATGACCCCTGTCAGCAAGTCAATCGTGCTCTCTAACTTGGCGATGATGAGAAACCCTTCCGGATTCCGGGCAACGACTGGACTGCAGGAAGTGACTGTGTGGCTCCGACGAATGAGCCACTTAGCCACGGCAGGCATGACGGCGATGGAGACGAACATCAGCACGTTCCGCTTACCGGCAGGGTAGCTGTGGTTCCTCACCACGATCAGGTAGCGCAGCAGAGTGATGATGACTATGACGGTGAAGTTGACGCCTTTGGTGGTGATGAAGAGGAAGGCTCTCACCGCGCACTGAAGGGGATTGGTGATTGTGGCCTGTTGTATAATCATGATCGGTAACGCCGTCCAAAGCAGATTGTTGATGCCTAGAACCATAACCAGACCGTTGACCACCGTGTGCAGCTTGCGGTTCAGGAGCACAGTGACGACGACGGCGAGGTTCAGAACCACGACCAGCGGCACGATGATGGCGAGGAGGGCCACCAGAGCGATGTACATTTGGGCGGCCCGCCTGTCCCCGTCGACAGCGGAACATACCAGTCGGGAGGTGTTGTCCGGCCCGGGGTGTTGGTAACACTGCAGCTGTGGGATATCCTGCAGACAGCTGACGTTGCCCAGGGAGCTCTCTGCGGACGCGGCCATCTGTTGGCGCTCCAGTGGACCACACTGAACCTGCGCTCTGCTCCTCATATATAACCGACGGCAGGAGACCTGCGCACTACACACCAGCATGGAGTTGAGCTTGATCAATACAAGCTCAACAGTTCACCAACTATTTCTATTTGTGGGGATAATCAATGATACCAGAAACTAATACATGTCGGCACATTTACGGAATCTGAACTCTGTGGTAATGGATAATCACGTGCTGCAATGCTCCTTGTTTGAGAGTTCCAGGAAGTATGGCCGGTAATGTCGAACGGTAACAAGGCGCTATTGATTTATTAATTGGCATTATGGCAACCAGAGCCAGGAGACCACTTATGAGCCCAGAGCCCCAGGGCTAAAACAATCTTATAATTTTGTCGTCCTCACCGGCAACCAAGGAGAATTTCCAGAATCACCAGAATGTCGGCGACCGCATTCGGTATCCTGCTGCAGCTGAGGTGACCGGGTCCGAAATAATGAAATGTCTTCCCTAGCCCAATCCAGGATAAGAAAATAACCAGGAATAAGAAATTGCTGCCCAATCCACCTAACCTAACTCAGCTGTATCTTGATGTGCTATAGGTACATGCTTTTTTCCATCTCTGTTTCTCGCGTGCCATCGTTCTAAAACACGCCTTCATGTCAGCAGCTGCACGGGTCTACATTCCAAATCACTCACGCAGCAACAAACTATACTGTAGGTATGCTATCCACTAAATACCTTATACTGTGTCGGCGAGACAACCACGGCTGTCGTCCGGACGGTCCGGACGACCACTCCTGGCGACCCTTTTACACGGGACCAATGACATACCGCGCATACCTTTGGTTGTCGCGGTTGTCCTAATGCCTGCTGAATCTGGAATATTTAGTATGCTTTTTCTGGTATTGTTACTTGTCTCAGCAAACGCGTCCCTTCCGGTCTACCCTTTCATTGTTCGGACCAGTCCCCGGTCCCCCGTGCCACCAACGGCCATCCAAGCGGCATTCCTTCTTGCCCCCTCTCTGTCCGCGGCGCGGCGGCCGGCGGACACAGCGGGTGGTCCGTCTTGCGTCACTCCCGCCCGGCCGGCCCGACATTCCTATTTCAACTATGTTTAACACATTGACCCCTGCAGTGACGAACCACGCTCAAGTTGTGACGATGTTTGTGAGAAGTCACAGGGGCATCAATAACGCACAATCAGGTACGGACATATCTCGCTTTTGATTCGGGTCTCAGCCGAACGCCATTGACGGGGGGGGGGGGGTGGCAATATTTGTACAATATGCCCATCCTGGTTACTGATTATTTTCCGAACCAATGATGGTAGGGAGACGCTCAACACGGCGCCGGCAATCGAAAGCTATATTTGCATTTTTGAACGTCAAATTTTCCGATCAATGTATCGACATCCCGTTTTCTGCTTTCGGGTACTGCTCAATATTGAAGTCAGAAAATACAAGTTCAGCAGTATTGATAGTGCACTAGGGTGCATAGGCGTAGGAGCAGGGGGGGGGGCGGACTGGACTGCCAGGCATGGCCCCCTCACTTTTCGGATTAAAAAAACCTAAAATCTTTATTTCTGCTTGGTGAGAAAAGCTGTTGATGGCAAAAGGTTCGCCAAGACGAAAACAGCCCAAATCTGCAAAGAGATCTTCCACAGGGGAGTTCAGGTTCTCTCAAAACGAGATCACAGTTTCACAGCCCCTCCCCCACACACTTTTCGTGACGTTCCTACGTCCCTGCTAGGGTGCACTTTTATTTTTTATTTTTTAATAAATTTAATCCAAATGTTTTTGAATGGGTGGATTTCCGAGGTCAGGCCCCGCGCCAAGCATAGCTTGTTGCGCAGGCCATGACCCCACCACCCGATCAAGCAATTCCTGGCGTCCGGCAGAATTTAGAAGCGAAAGTTTTACGTGCCCGACATACCTGGACACGGTCCGCCCCGCCCTCTGACGTCACCTGACCTTGAGTGCGACCGCTGCCACCGGCCACAGGCCATCCCAGTCAGGGGCAAATGGCGAGCGCCGAAGCGACTCGAACCCGGGCTGCCACAACCGGGTGAGGTAAGAAGCCCAACTCTCTCCCAACTGAGCTACGGGGCGGACAAAAAAAAAGCATAATGGCACCAATTGCGTAAATTTTGCACTATGAATTTGAATATCGCAGGACAACCACCACCCCGGTCTTAACTTCGACGACAACCACCAAACATTTGTGTAGCCCTGCAGAGCCGACTAATGGCTGCAATAAGGAGATGTAATATTTAGGTGTATGCATTTCGTCTCAAAGACTTCCCCAGCACAAGGACAAGGAATTTAACATGGGCTTTTCGTTTCGTTTCGAACGTTTCGAAAAATGCATTTGTATTTGTATTATTTGTATTACGATCGTGGGATTATCCACAATAAGTCGTGGCTACTGGCTAATATCACCCCGAGTCAAACGGTGTAGGAATAAAATCATGCAGGTCCAAAACACGAGACATATGCCACACACACTACACACACGCACACGCACACGCACACGCACACGCACACGCACACGCACACGCACACGCACACGCACGCGCACGCGCACGCGCACGCGCACGCGCACGCGCACGCGCACGCGCACACGCACACGCACACGCACACGCACACGCACACGCACACGCACACGCACACGCACACGCACACGCACACGCACACGCACACGCACACGCACACGCACACGCACACGCACACGCACACGCACACGCACACGCACACGCACACGCACACGCACACGCACACGCACACGCACACGCACACGCACACGCACACGCACACGCACACGCACACGCACACGCACACGCACACGCACACGCACACGCACACGCACACGCACACGCACACGCACACGCACACGCACACGCACACGCACACGCACACGCACACGCACACGCACACGCACACGCACACGCACACGCACACGCACACGCACACGCACACGCACACGCACACGCACACGCACACGCACACGCACACGCACACGCACACGCACACGCACACGCACACGCACACGCACACGCACACGCACACGCACACGCACACGCACACGCACACGCACACGCACACGCACACGCACACGCACACGCACACGCACACGCACACGCACACGCACACGCACACGCACACGCACACGCACACGCACACGCACACGCACACGCACACGCACACGCACACGCACACGCACACGCACACGCACACGCACACGCACACGCACACGCACACGCACACGCACACGCACACGCACACGCACACGCACACGCACACGCACACGCACACGCACACGCACACGCACACGCACACGCACACGCACACGCACACGCACACGCACACGCACACGCACACGCACACGCACACGCACACGCACACGCACACGCACACGCACACGCACACGCACACGCACACGCACACGCACACGCACACGCACACGCACACGCACACGCACACGCACACGCACACGCACACGCACACGCACACGCACACGCACACGCACACGCACACGCACACGCACACGCACACGCACACGCACACGCACACGCACACGCACACGCACACGCACACGCCACACGCACACGCACACGCACACGCACACGCACACGCACACGCACACGCACACGCACACGCACACGCACACGCACACGCACACGCACACGCACACGCACACGCACACGCACACGCACACGCACACGCACACGCACACGCACACGCACACGCACACGCACACGCACACGCACACGCACACGCACACGCACACGCACACGCACACGCACACGCACACGCACACGCACACGCACACGCACACGCACACGCACACGCACACGCACACGCACACGCACACGCACACGCACACGCACACGCACACGCACACGCACACGCACACGCACACGCACACGCACACGCACACGCACACGCACACGCACACGCACACGCACACGCACACGCACACGCACACGCACACGCACACGCACACGCACACGCACACGCACACGCACACGCACACGCACACGCACACGCACACGCACACGCACACGCACACGCACACGCACACGCACACGCACACGCACACGCACACGCACACGCACACGCACACGCACACGCACACGCACACGCACACGCACACGCACACGCACACGCACACGCACACGCACACGCACACGCACACGCACACGCACACGCACACGCACACGCACACGCACACGCACACGCACACGCACACGCACACGCACACGCACACGCACACGCACACGCACACGCACACGCACACGCACACGCACACGCACACGCACACGCACACGCACACGCACACGCACACGCACACGCACACGCACACGCACACGCACACGCACACGCACACGCACACGCACACGCACACGCACACGCACACGCACACGCACACGCACACGCACACGCACACGCACACGCACACGCACACGCACACGCAACGCACACGCACACGCACACGCACACGCACACGCACACGCACACGCACACGCACACGCACACGCACACGCACACGCACACGCACACGCACACGCACACGCACACGCACACGCACACGCACACGCACACGCACACG
>JAXIVJ010009580.1:25000-32500 GCA_036785665.1 Chirona hameri | reverse complement strand
ACACACACACACACACACACACACACACACACACACACACACACACACACACACACACACACACACACACACACACACACACACACACACACACACACACACACACACACACACACACACACACACACACACACACACACACACACACACACACACACACACACACACACACACACACACACACACACACACACACACACACACACACACACACACACACACACACACACACACACACACACACACACACACACACACACACACACACACACACACACACACACACACACACACACACACACACACACACACACACACACACACACACACACACACACACACACACACACACACACACACACACACACACACACACACACACACACACACACACACACACACACACACACACACACACACACACACACACACACACACACACACACACACACCAGAGGCGGTGCCACGGATTTTTTTCTAGAAGTGGCAAAATTGACTGATAGGTACGCATGTATCCTCCACTGGGAAAAAGTGCCATGGAAGTATAAAATGATTATAAACCTGGCGACAAACAAGATTAAGACCCAACACATTTCGTCCTATTTTTCTTCTTATTAAAATAAGAACGTTCGTATGTATGAATGTATGTATGGATGTATGTATGTGACGTCCGTTCCCTGCTCGGCAACAGCGAGAGCTGCAGTGACGATTTTTGTGCACCAAATCAGACCCGTGTAACCATTGTCTGTGTTAAAATTTGGAGTACGTGCGACGTCTGTTGCGCTTGTGAGCAGACTTGTCAATGATTCTTATTTGTTATGAATCGATTCACGGTGATTCACGGACCATAATGAATGATTCAATCATGATTCAATCACTCAACATTACCATAATTAATGATTCAATCATGATTCAATCACTCAACATTACCATAATTAATGATTCAATCTTGATTCAATCACTCAACATTAAAGGGAAGTGTCGACTCCTTTGTCTAACTCCTTTGATTTTGAATGTGCGACTCTAAGATTTTATGAGCGTGATAGGGAGGTTATGCTCTACTTGTCTGCCAATTGTCATGCACATCAGAATAGTCTGCTGTTTGACCTTAAACATATAACCTGCTCTAAATCCTTTGATTTTTAATCTGCGACTCTAAGATGTCATGAGCGTGATAAAGAGGTTATGTTCTACCAGTGTGCTAATTTTCATGCAAATCGGAATAGTCCGCTGTTTGACCTTAAACCTATCTGACCTGCTCTAACTCCTTTGATTTTGAATGTGCGCCTCTAAGATTTTACCAGAATGATCACTAGGTCGAGATCTATCTGTGTACCAATTTTGAAGCCAATCCAAATAGTCCGCGAATGTATTTCCGAATGTGAATGTGAATGTGAGCCAATTGGACACGCGTGTTTATTTTGATTATAAAATGATATTTATAATATTTATTATAATTGCAAGACCAAGTTCCAAAAGCATTAATGACTTTACGTTTCACTTTGTTAAGCGAATAGAACATTTATTTTGATTTTGCATTAGGTATTATTTTTTAATAAAGCATGATGTGGAATAAAGCGGCGCCGATGCGACAGTGATATTTGGGACATGCGGAGGTCATGCAAATGTTTGTTTATGATTTAATTTTTGATATGGTATAGCCTAGAAATTAGGAAAAGGTGAGTACCTTTTGATAATTGTTCGTGTGAAAAAGGTGTGCGTGTACTGTGTGGTTCATGAACCAAAGCATGAGTTAGTTACCTTTTCTAAGTATTTAGGTACCTACCCCTAACACTACCAGTTCCAAGGTATTCACCTAGTTAGGGCTGATTGAACAGTGACTTTGTGCCCACTGGAGTTGGACACAAAGCCTCGCTTTCTTTACGCATAGATGAATTACAGGCTACAGCTCAGGACACAGAGCTCATATAATTGGCCATTAAGTGCCTGGTTTGTCCACAGGGCACAGGTGAATGCTGGGCCGCTGGCATATTTTGTGGACAGTTTATGCTGTTCGACCAAAAAAGAATGATTCTTTGAGCAATGAATGATTCAATCAGCTTATTTTCTCTGTATGAATGATTCAATCAGTGACTCACAACAGCTTTGCGCATGAGGTGAATCGATTCATGAGTCATTCATTTGAAATAAGAATGATTCAATCAAAAGTAATCGATTCACATTGAATCATTGACAAGTCTGCTCGTGAGGGGCACATCTTTGCGCTTTTCGGGCCGAGGCCGCTGCCGTCAGAGCTGGCACAAGCTCTCGGCTCACTTTGTTCATGGATTATACCAGTAATCCATGCTTTGTTGGCTGGCAATTCCGAGCGTTTCAAGCGGGGTCCAAAGTCATATGGTAGCATGGGCGTGACTTGCACTACTAGCCCATAGGGTTCCATGTTAAATTGCTACTTTTCCAGCTCGATTTTCGAACTGTTCTTCACCTCAAATTCATATATCAAACCCACAGAAAGAAAGCGGTAACATTTTTATTTCGATTTTTGGGGTCAAAGTGTCAAGCCCAATCAACGGTTTTCGAGTTATTAACCAAAGTATGACACCATCTCAACGATATAGTCGAAGGTCGTGGGATCGAATCCCGGGGATGCCAATAGTTTTATCGTAAAAGTGGCTACTTAGAGTTTTACCAGCAACATGCGGTGTTTTGCGCTTCTTTTATTTGGTATAACTAAATGATAAAAATCAGGAAATCTTATTAAAAAATATGAGGTAATTTTGTTTTATCAAATTTGCTAATTGTGCAAGTGCTAATTAGGTAACTAACATCACATTTCCTCTGCGATGTTGCGATGATTTTTGTCAAGCACAAAATGTTAACTGTTCTTATCAGATTCATAAATGATACCCATAGAATAAAGCCAAAGCATTTCTTGTTTTATTTTAGGGGTTGAAATGGCAAGCCCAGCCAATAGTTTTCGAGTTATTGGCCAAAGTATGACCCTATGATGTAGTCCAAGAGCATGGAATCAAATCCCGGCAAGGCAAGGGTTTGATTGGCAGTCGTTGAGAACAACGTTATATGTTTTGTGCTGCGTATTCCCTGGGACAAACACGCCACGGAACGGAGACTCTGTATTCGACACGTTCTCACGCGGGCGACTCAGACCGTTGGGCTCGGCCAGGTCTGTCCGGCTGCTGCGTTGTGCTCGGTCGGGTCTGTCCGGCCGACCATCTGGGGGCGGTGTCGGATGACTGTGTTTCCGACACCGGACATCTGGACACAACAATATTGGAAATATATGGCGCCCTGTGTCTGTTATAATTTGATAACAGGAACGGGAAATATGAAATATAATTTCCATTTTCAAGCGCAATGTTGGGACTGGTCTTCTTCTCAAACTCATGTATATTGACAATGGCCCTTGGCATGTTGTGGTTCATATTATAAGTAATGATGAAGTCTTAAAACAATTAACAAGAACTGAAAATTATAAGTGTTACAATCGATATACTCTTATTAAATAGCATACCATCTTTCCTCGGTAAAACGGTCCTTCCCATTAGTCAAGCCGTATCAAAGCTGAAGCCAAAACAGGAAATATGTGAAAAGAAATTCAGTATTCGAGACCCGATCAGCTGCTGCGACACAACACGACAACGGCACTCGCACTATCCGTACCCGTACTCGGGATCCGATAAGCTGCAGCGGCACAACACGACAACGGCACTCACTGTCCGTAGTCCGTACCCGGACTCGAGACCCGATATGCTTAGGCTTTCGTGACGCACTGTTTGCGCTTCCGTGCCGCCCGCCTTTCCATGACCTCCGCGCGCCGAGCACCATTTACCGCCTTCGTGCGAATAAATGTGCGAACGCGCGCAAAAGCCCTCCTAGCAGCAGCGGGTACGGAAAGGAACTTGTCGTGCAGTACACTCATAAAAGCGGCCACCACTCTCGGTTTCCGGCTCAGCCGATTCGGCTCCAGCGCATGGTGAAGGCAGAACGCCTCTTCCATCTGTCGGAAACGTTCAAAGAATGCCTCCGTCGGGACCGTCAACCCTCCTTCACTCCGCATCCTGAGCCAGATAGCCTCCACTGGCCCATCCTCGGTCTGCGAAGACGGGGCGCCAAGAGAACGATCCCCCGCCTTGCGAGCCACGAAGCCACACACATACGCCATAGCGCTGTCCGTCGCCGACGCACCTGCTACTGGGCCGGCTGCTGCTGCACTCGGGGCGGTGGAGCTGCCGGCTGGTGCACGACTTCTCTCGTACTCCTGCAGCAGCGACTCCATCTCCGGGTCCGGCTCCTCAGGCCCACAGTTGCGATCGTCGCTCGTCGATGGCTGGTCGGTGTCGGCTAGTGTGGCGCAGAAGGCACGCATGTCTGCGGCCACATTCTGTGGGACGAAATCTGCGGCCTCCTCCTGCAGCTCTCGCAGCTACTCCAGCTCCGACGGCACTGCCTCTGGGTCCGTGTCCGGCTCGGGGGACGCCTGTTTTACGCCCCCCCCCCCCTCGGTCTCGTCAATGGGCTCACGCCGCTGTTCAAACCGAACAGGACGCTGGTGATGAGGCGGAGGGAGGCGACAGCGTCCACGGGGTTGGGGTTGGAGTTTGATCCGCCCCTGCCCCGCACCATCCCGAAAAGTCCCTCTAGCCGGTCCTGTGTGAGGCGACGGGTCAGCAGGTACGTGCTGTCGCCAAACACAGCACGCATGTCGACCAGGAGGCCGCAGACAGACCGGATGGTGACGAGCATCCCCTTCTGAAATGGGTACAGATGTTTAGCCGATCCGAAGCGCATGCCGAGCAGATCTTCGATGGCTGCGTCCAGCACTGCCTGCTCGTTGGTGGCCTTGTAGCCGCTGCGCAGGGACTTCGGGTCGGCGGGACTGACGCTGTTAAGCACGTCGCAGGCGTTGTCAAACAGCTGGATGACCCGGGCCTCCTCAGTGTATATTGAGTCTGTGAGGAAGTATCTCATGCAGAGTCGGCCGTGCTGCTGCTGATGGGCTGCATGGCCGGTCTCACTTTCTGGCGAGACATGCCAGTCGCCTGTAACAGTGAGAACAATTATATACCTAGTTAATATAATCGTATTACCACATAAATCGGCACAGAAGCACAACAGGACAATGATGCAACAGCTGTAGTATTTGTGGCTGAAAATGTTGCATATTGCTTTTGTTTGGCTGAATTGTTTAGGTATACCATAAAAAGCAATTTCCAAAAGCAATAAAATTCAAAAACATACCCTTCATATTTCATTTGTATTGCAAGGAATGGTGCAGATTTCAAAAAGTGGTGTGTGTTGGTATGACATTGCGTGCTTCAAAAGAAGATATAAAAGACTCAGAAGTCAGAACTTATGCAAAAATCATTATTTATACAAATATTAAGTACAAATACAATGATTATCCTATAATTGTTTACATAACTGGCCATAATATTGTCATTCACTTAACAAAGGGCTTGCTCACTGGTCTAGTAGGTACCGCTGCTTTAAACACATGCCACCACATAAAACTTAAAACACAATAAAACATGCAATGCATATGTTAAATAAAACACAATCAAGCACATGCCACTTTAACAAAGAGACAAAATTGTCAACAATGCACCACAGTGATTTCTCACCATGGCCTTCAAAACTGATATCTTAGATTAAACCACATTATATTTAAAGTGACTGATTTCCTTTAAAGGAAATAGTTCACCTTCAAAATGGGTTTTGAACTGAAATAGCAGTTTTGTAGCCCGTGTTGAGAAATCCTTATCTGGAACTTTTCTTGGCTGAAAAGACTCTCCAGCCGAAGATATTTGACTTTTTGGCGATGGAATACGGCGCATATATGATGTACCGTACCGTCTGAAAGTGCCAGCACTGCCATGGAGCATGCGCAGACCAATAACGCACACCATAAAATCAATAATTTACAACCTTCTGTCCTGAATTGGCGCGATGTAGGACCATTTTTAGAAATAAAAAAGAAACTGTATTAAAACATATAATAAAATCGTGTTCTGAAAAAAAATCCGAAGGTGAACTATTTCCTTTAATTGTGATGTTCTTCAGGTCAGGTGAATCACTGATCAGGTGTGATTGTGACATAGGCATCAGCTCCATAGCCTTTGGATCCGAAATGAGAGGCTTCAAACACACCCGTCTCATTCCACACCTGTACACATGCAAAACACAACCAATAATATTTATTGTCATAAAAGTAGCTCTCAATAATCAGTCTCAAAAGTCTCAATAATCTCATAATAAATTAATGCACCAATGTATGTTGTTAACCTGTCAAGGTATTAAATTAACTGTCAAACTACCAATGTCAATGTTTGTTTTAAGACCAACAGGATACACATATGAAACTAATGAAATCCTCACATATTGATATTGAAATTTTGTTTTGTTTGTGGACCAAGCAGCAAGCACCATATCCTCTTGGGACCAAGGTGCTAACTGGAACTCTCACCCTGTTCCAAGGGAAGGGATATCAATATGGCGAGCCAGGGGCGCCGGGCAGATTTTTTCAGAAGCCCAGAAAAATATTGTGGTGAAATATTGACTTGAGCCCAAAAGTAGTAACAGAAATAGTTTCAACATGATTTATGAAGAGCTATCAAACAGTATTTTTTTTGTTTTCCACCTACTCCCCATAGGCGCTCCTCCCCATTCCACCTACCCCCCATATAGGTTCAAGAGGATGGGGAGTCATGCTCCAAGGGGTGGGGAAAGACACCTTTTGTAGGCCTTTTGGAAATCATCTACACAATTGTTAAATGAAGAAGGTAGAAATAGGCAATGCAGAATGCAAGACAACTCTCCAAACTTAATGAAGAAGGTAGAAGGTAGAATTACCAATATTTAGCTGGTCGCCAGGGCATTTGGGTAATAGTTCAGTAATTCACCACCCCCGTTTATGGTGTTATTGAGGTCCCCAATAGAAGAAGAGTAGTCAGCTGCCAGTAATATTACGACAGACTGAAATGTGGTTTATCTGTTTACAAGATGGTCGGGGGTGGGTGCGGGGGCGGCCCCCCACCCTCCCCAGTAGGTTATGCAGTGCAGCGTGTGAATGTGAGCGGAGCGTTCTAAACATGGGTCCCTGTGACCATAATTGCTGTAAAGGTTAGGTCAGGTTCAATTATATATAGTTCTTGGTGACGCCATACACTGAGAGAAAAAGTTACTAGGGGTGGTTAGTTTTGGGCTAGTGTCAAAAATTACGAGGCCTTTACTAACCACCCCTAGTAAAACGTACTAGGGGTATTACCACCGGTTTTACTAGGGACCTGGTAAAATTTACCAGCCCGAAAACCATGAGCTAGTCAAAGCTAACTAGCCCGGTTACGACGGTGGTAGTACGTTTACTAGCCCGGTTACGAGGGGGTAGTACGCTTACTAGCCCGGTTACGATGGGGATAGTCACGCTTACTAGCCCAGTTACGAGGGGGTAGTACGCTTACTAGCCTGGTTACGCCGGGGGTAGTCACGCTTACTAGCCCGGTTACGAGGGGATAGTCACGC
>JAXIVJ010009580.1:0-15000 GCA_036785665.1 Chirona hameri | reverse complement strand
TACCCAATGTATCAGGGCCCAGTGAATAGTGATTCCATGGTAAAAAGTCAAAAGATAAAAAGTAAACGGACGGAAAGCCAAGGGACGAAAACTCAAGGGGTGGAAAGTCGACATCGCTAAAAGTCGAAAGATAAAAAGTCGAAAAGGTAAAAAGTCAACATGGCTAAAAGTCAACACGCTAAAAGTAGAATAGTAAAAAGTCGTATAGATAAAAGTCAAAAGATAAAAAGTCGAAAAGGTAAAAGTCAACATGGCAAAAAGTAAACACGCTAAAAGTCGAATAGTAAAAAGTCGTATAGATAAAAGTCGAAAGATAAAAAGTCGGAAGATAAAAAGTCGAAAGACAAAAAGTCGGAAGATAAAAAGTCGAAAGACAAAAAGTCGGAAGATAAAAAGTCGAAAGATAAAAGGTCGAAAGATAAAAAGTCGAAAGATAAAAAGTCGAAAGGTAAAAAGTCGAAAAGGTAAAAAGTCAACATGGCAAAAAGTCAACATGGCAAAAAGTCAACACGCCAAAAGTCAAATCGTAAAAAGTCCCATAGCTAAAAGTCAATGGGAAGAGTCGACGTGGCAAAAAGTCAACTCGCAAAAAGTCAAATCGTAACAAGTTGAATCGATAAAAGTCAATCGCAAAAAGTCGAATGAGTAAAAAGTCAACGTGGCAAAAAGTCAACACGCCAAAAGTCAAAAAAATAAAAGTCAAGTAGATATAAAAGTCACTAGCATAGCATACAAGTCGCATGAGTAAAATGCTAACATAGTAACCCCCTCCCCAGCCACCATGTACGCCAATCGTTCGTGTGACCGACCGAGTCGGCTGCGGCGCGTTGTCGCGTCTCGTCAACTGCACAGTGGCAGAGGCAGGTATGTGCACAATGTGCTAACGATCAGTTTAACTATTTACGCTGTTCTGCTCTAAAAAAAAAAGATATCTTTATTGCATGGCGTTTGAGTGGAGTGCATGGAGTTTAAACTCCACCGGAAGTAAATACCTATCACCGCTATTGCTCTCTCCGCTGCGCTGAGTTGGCTCCCGGTAACTTCCAGCCATCTCCGGTATCACCCGTCCCCGACACGGTGTCCGGTCATGTGAAGTGCTGATTGCAATAACAAGCTTTAGTTCGGCAGCGACCAGACCAGCTGCGAGTGAGGAGCGCCGGATCAGGAGACGTCATGTGTTACCAATACTTTATATGCCATAAGTCAGTCAAACATGATGATATCATTCTGAAATTTGGTATGGTAGTTTCCCATATGTGGTTCTCTGACATAAATTCCGGCTTTTTGAATATCTTTTTAAAAAATTGATTTGGTGGGCATTTTCCCCCCAAAATAACTTTTTTTTGCATATTTGGGTCAAAAACCAAAATGTTCGAAAATCCGAGATAGCCATGTCGTAGCCATTGCGATTTGCTATCTTTTGACGTTTTTGGATTGCATTTTGCTTAAAATATGGCATTTGTACGGTCTGTTACATTTTAGCTGATTTTGGTGTAAAATTCGTGTGTAGTGACGTCACTAAATTCGCTATAACCGAGAACAAAAATCGACGAAATTTCTTTATTTTTTTCACAGAAGACGTAAACGTGATTTCGAAGAAGGTACCCAAAGTTTCACGTTGATAGCCCTATTGATTTCTGAGTTATTACGAAAATTTATCAGGGGGTAAACGCCCCTCCCCCTCCAGTCAATGGCGGGTTAATAGTCGGATAGTCCAAAGAAAAGAATGGAATGAACGGGAAGTCAAGAGACGAAAATTGAATGGGCCAAATGAACTGATTATCGTCATTGACTTTTTGCCATTTCGACTTTTTACCTCTTTACTCTTCATCTTTCGACTTTTATCGACGTCGACTTTTTGCTATTTGACTTTTTACGTATTTATTTTTTTCCATCTCGACTTTTTACGTTTTTTTACTTTTCATCTTTCGACTTTTGGCGACGTTGACTTTTTACCATTTCTACTTTTCATCTTTTGACTTTTAGCGACGTTGACTTTTTACCATTTCGACTTTTTATCCTTCGACTTTTTGCCATTTCGACTTTTCGTCTTTTGACTTTTAGGGACGTCGACTTTTTACCTCTTGACTTTCCGTCCGTTTACTTTTTATCTTTTGACTTTTTACCCTTTTGCCTTTTCGTCTCTTGACTTTTTACCCTGTTGACTTTTTGTCACTTGACTTTTTATCCGTTTAACTTTTGGTCCGTCGACTTTTTTCCATGTCGACTTTTTGCCCGCCGACTTTTAGGACTTTTGACTTTTTACTATTGACTAAATGTCCCTTTACTTAACATCCGTTTACTTTTTGCCATTCGACTTTTCGTCCGGCACCCGTGTATAGTGCCCTGGTTACAAGTGAGGAGCTGCGATATTTGAGATTCGAAAAACGCACTCGGTATCAATAAGGCACGTGCATTGCGCATCGGACGATCAGCAAAAATAAAGTTACCATCCATGGGAGATGAAATGGTTATGAAAACCGGACATCAGTTATAGGTGTGCCAAATTACAGGGAGATAGAACAGAGACACAAGCCTGGTTTCAGGAAAAGATGCGTCAATTCTAATGGACGGAAACGGGATACGGGAACGGGATACGGGAACGGGATACGGGAACGGGATACGGAAACGGGATACGGAAACGGGATACGGGAACGGGATACGGGAACGGGATACGGGATACGGGAACGGGATACAAGATACCGGATACGGGAACGGGATACGGGAACGGGATACGGGAACGGGATACGGGAACGGGATACGGGAACGGGATACGGAAACGGGATACGGAAACGGGATACGGAAACGGGATACGGAAACGGGATACGGAAACGGGATACGGAAACGGGATACGGGATACGGAAACGGGATACGGAAACGGGATACGGAAACGGGATATGGGAACGGGAACGGGATACAGGAACGGGATACGGGAACGGGATACGGGATACGGGATACGGAATACGGGATACGGGATACGGGATACTGGAGCGGGATACGGGAACGGGGTATGGGAACGGGATACGGGAACGGGATACGGGAACGGGATGGGGAAAGGGATGCGGGATACGGAAACGGCATATTAGATACGGGATGCTGGAACGGGATACGGGATCCGGATACGGGAACGGGATGTGAGAACGGGAACGGGATAACGGAAACGGGATACGGAACCGGGGATACGGAAACGGGATACGGAAACGGGATACGAAAACGGGATACGGAAACGGGATTACGGAAACGGGATGCGGAAACGGGATACGGAAACGGGATACGAAAACGGGATACGGAAACGGGATGTGGAAACGGGATACGGAAACGGGATACGGAAACGGGATACGGAAAACGGGATACGGAAACGGATACGGGATCGGGGATACTGGAACGAGATACGGGAACGGGATACGGGAAATAAGATAGGGGAACGAGATACGGGAACGGGGATACGGGAACGGGATACGGGAACGGGATACGGGAACGGGATACGGGAACGGGATACGGGAACGGGATACGGGAACGGGATACGGGAACGGGATACGGGGAACGGATACGGGAACGGGATACGGATACGGGAACGGGATACGGAACGGGATACGGGAACGGGATACGGGAACGGGATACGGGAACAATATACGGGAACGGCATACGAGATACGGGAACGAGATACGGAAACGGGATACGGAAACGGGATACGGAAACGGGATACGGAAACGGGATACGACGGAACGAAACGGGATACGGAAACGGGATACGGAAACGGGATACGGAAACGGGATACGGAAACGGATACGGGGATACGGAACGGGATACGGAAACGGGATACGGGATACGGTATATGGGATACGAGATATGGGGTAGATGATACGGGATACGGGATACGGGATACGGTATACGGGATACGGGATACTGGATACGGGATACGGGATACGGGATACGGGATACGGGATACGGGATACGAGATACGGGATACGGGATACGGGATACGGGATACGGGATACGGGATACGGGATACGGGATACGGGATATGTGAAACGGGGTATGAATATAGGATACAGGATACAGGAACGGCATACGAGATACGGGGATACGGGATACGGGATACGGGATACGGGATACAGAAACGGGATACGGGAACGGGATACGGGATACGGAATACGGGATACGGGATACGGGATACGGGATACGGGATATGGGATATGGGATATGGATATGGGATATGGGATATGGGATAGGGGACATGGGAAGGGGATATGGAATACAGAAACAGAATACTGGAAAGGAATATATGAACGGGATACAGGGAACGATACGGGATTGAGCATCATGCAATGCAGGCTATCTAGTGTGTTATTAATTAGCTGATAGGTATCTATTTTTGCAAGTTCTTCAAATATTTTAACACATTTTATTTGTATTCCAGACCCATAACATATTATTATCATGCAACTGAGAGACCGTTTCCTATTCAGCACGTGCTACACAGATTTGACCAATACATGCATGTGTTTATGGATTGTAATGCTGAAGCCAATGGGAAAAACACCGGAAGTGATAATAGACACTACAGGATCCAGTAACACTTTTGTTATTGGATCGTACCACATTTGGTCGTGAATTATTGGATTATTGGATCGGGCGAACAGTTGCATGATACAATATTTAATGGACTCGCGCCTGCAATATTTGTTATTGAACTCGCCTGCGACTCGTCCAATAGCAAATATTTCTGCAGGCGTTCGTCCATTAAGGTACACTGAAAACCATAATGATTCCTTTAGGGAATATTGGGGGATTGTTATAAAACAACACCCCCATTAATCCCCTGATATTCCCCCAATATCGGCTTTTTGTTTCTCTGATTCTTCTAATATTCTTCCAATATACCCTGATGGGGGTCAGGTGGGGTAAAAATTATTCCCTGCTCATGCCTCTAAGTCCCCCAAAATACCTGGTAGATTCCCCCTATATACTCTTTGATGCACTTGTATGCATCTTGATGCCCCCCTTGATGCTCCCTTGATGCCCCTTGATGCTCTCTTGATGCCCTTTTCATCCTCTATTGATGCTCCCTTGACCCCTTCATGCCCCTTGTATGTTGTCTTGATCCCCTTGATGCCCCACTGATGCCCTCCGCTATTCCCCCTGGATAACCCTGAAAATCCCAGCTGATGCCAGTCACATACTTGCAATTTTCGATTACTGCAGGCACTTGTTAAAAACAAACATGCTCAAATCCGATTACATTTCGTTAACGAACAAAACTCACAAAACTCAGATCACATTGGATCTCACGTTATAAACCAGTTGTAACGAGGCCGATTTCCACTCGAGTCGTGATGAGTGTCTAGGCTCTCTCTTCCTGACTGGTGAAACAGTTGAGTTGAACGGCAGAGATGATATTTCGGGTCAGCACACAAGTTCGTCAGAGTCACACCACCGGTTCAGTTGCCAACAGAGAGCACAGAGAGCCAGGCTAACAGCAGAGAGGCACGATGTTAGTGCTCCGAGGGTCAGCTCCGGACTGCCTTACCTCCCTTACTGTCAGCCAGCTAGGTGTTTATATACTCTGTCCAAAGGTCGCGCCCGACGCCCGAGGCGTGATGGAAAAACCTGTTTCAGCCGGTTCGGGCGTTAGCAACCTTTGTACGGACACTGCTCCTATGACGCACACAAAGAGCGAGGCCAACACAGCTTGTGTCTTTTAGCCATTTGGCACAGTCATCGTTAGTAGGGATGACTGCGCCGCTTTTTGTCTCATTAGTCACTGGTAGGGCGTCGCACTGGAGCTGGTCTCCTGCCGTCCAACACTAACAATGGCCGACCGACGACGGGCAGGGCACCGCACTGGAGCTGGTCTCGTGCCGTCCTAACACTAATACTGGCCGACCGACGACGCGGGTCCGTTGTATACACCAGACTATATACAGACGGGATGACTGGCTGAAACCGAGCGCGTCCGTGGTCCCGACTGGTAGCCTAAGCCTCTAACCGAAACCCACCTAATGCAAGTTGAGTAAAATGGGACACATATCAAACGAACGATACACATAATATAGGCGAGGAACACTGTAGTGGCTCGGACAGACGCTACACAGTCATTGCATATTCAACACAAACCTGAGAAATAGGTTACAGCATGTGCGTTTGTTATGCGGTTATCACATATTCACAACAAACCTGTACCGCATAATGTCACAGCCTGTGCGTTTTTATATAATAAAACCATAAAACGCTAGCGACAGCCAAAGTTGCTTGCCGCCTTCGCCGCCACATGCGCCACGGAAGTCAGCGTCAGCTTTTTTTTTCTAGCAGCACAGCTGCACAGGTCCACCTTATTCATTCAGCTCCTCCAATTGTCCACTTGGAAGAAAGATCGCGAGTTTAGGCATTCCAAGCGTTCGCAGATGTCGTTGGGAGATGGGACGCCTTTTACGCTCAGTGGAACGTGGCAGTGGTTGCAAACAGGAGAGAGAGAGAGAGAGAGAGAGAGAGAGAGAGAGAGAGAGAGAGAGAGAGAGAGAGAGAGAGAGAGAGAGAGAGAGAGAGAGAGAGAGAGAGAGAGAGAGAGAGAGAGAGAGAGAGAGAGAGAGCGAGAGCGAGAGCGAGAGCGAGAGCGAGAGCGAGAGCGAGAGCGAGAGCGAGAGCGAGAGCGAGAGCGAGAGCGAGAGCGAGAGCGAGAGCGAGAGCGAGAGCGAGAGCGAGAGCGAGAGCAGAGCCAGAGCCAGAGCCAGAGCCAGAGCCAGAGCCAGAGCCAGAGCCAGAGCCAGAGCCAGAGCCAGAGCCAGAGCCAGAGCCAGAGCCAGAGCCAGAGCCAGAGCCAGAGCCAGAGCCAGAGCCAGAGCCAGAGCCAGAGCCAGAGCCAGAGCCAGAGCCAGAGCCAGAGCCAGAGCCAGAGCCAGAGCCAGAGCCAGAGCCAGAGCCAGAGCCAGAGCCAGAGGCCAGAGCCAGAGCCAGAGCCAGAGCCAGAGCCAGAGCCAGAGCCAGAGCCAGAGCCAGAGCCAGAGCCAGAGGCCAGAGCCAGAGCCAGAGCCAGAGCCAGAGCCAGAGCCAGAGCCAGAGCCAGAGCCAGAGCCAGAGCCAGAGCCAGAGCCAGAGCCAGAGCCAGAGCCAGAGCCAGAGCCAGAGCCAGAGCCAGAGCCAGAGCCAGAGCCAGAGCCAGAGCCAGAGCCAGAGCCAGAGCCAGAGCCAGAGCCAGAGCCAGAGCCAGAGCCAGGGCCAGGGCCAGAGTCAGAGCCAGAGCCAGAGCCAGAGCCAGAGCCAGAGCCAGAGCAGAGACAGAGGTATGCCCTCCTAGGTATGCACGGAACCAGGTGGTGTCAACTCCGTAGAGCTGCAGTTTCCTTAACAGAACATTGTGGTCAATAACATCAAAGCATTTACTCAGGTCGATGAGACATAAAAGGGTGATTTCCCCGCCATCGGTGGCGGTGATGATCCGATCGGTGACTGTCATCAGCGCGGTTTTCGTCGAATGTCGGGGACGGAAGCCGTGCTGGGACGGGGAGAGCAGATGATTGTATGATAGGTAATGATAGAGCTGGCATTGCACTAGCCGCTCAGCCAATTTGGTGATGACGGGTATGATAGATATGGGTCTGAAGTTAGATGGATCGGACGGGTTGCCGGTTTTGAAAATGGGATGGATGATTGAGTGTTTCCATGAATTTGGAATATCTGATCGGGTAATGCAAGTATTAACAATGTTAAGGATGACGCCACCGATAGCAGGGAAAGCCGCTTTCAAAATTTGGATACAAAGCCCATCTGAGCCACAAGCGGCTGTGCTGGACATGCCCATTAGCGTTTGTCGGAGCATCGGTAGGGTGACAGGAGAGAGGGAGAAACCGCAGGCTCCGACACGAGGGAGGCGGCAGTCAATAGCTGGGGCCAGCCCCTGTTTGTTTAGCTCGCTTGCCACCTTTGGACCCACACTGACAAAAAAGTCGTCGAGAGAGTCAACGGATGTGTTAGGTACCACTCTCTGTCCACCCTTCTTACTCTGCACTACAGAACCAATGTTTCGCCACACAGAGGCTGGACCTTGCTCATTGATTCGGCTCTGTATATCGTTCCTCGTGTCTACGGATTGCGGCACGGACCGATCGATTAAGATCACGATACTCCCGCGAGTTCCGCCCCATAACTCTGAGTGCTTTACGGCGTCGAGCCATGTGTTCCTTTGTAGCATCAGAGACGGGGGGAGCGGTCGGGTTCCTAATAGTGACTTTTTCATTGGGGCGTGCTGGTTGAGAATCGGCATGAACAGTGACAAAAACGCTTCTCACTTCTCAGTCACAGTGACTGATCTAAACACATCCTCCCAGTCCACATGAAATAAGTCGTCATGGAAAGATGTGTGATGTCGATGCGTTTAGGACAGCGAGACATCACAGCGAAAGGTTTTACCCGGATATGATGCACTGCGATACGAAAACGATTAAACTTGTGTGGGCTAAAATGATAGAATTCAGTACAACAGTCAAGAATATTAGCACAGTTCTTCACAATGCAGAGATCAAGCAGAGATCCAGCTGAAAACGTGGGCGATGACACTATTTGATGGAGAGAATAAACAGTAAAAATTCCTCTAAGCGTGATCGTGCTATATCTGGCAGTGCCTGTATCATGTCACAATTAAGGTACCCACAGATCACAACGGATGTGTTCGGTTGGTTGATAGTGAGGTACTGCATCTGGGTTTCGAGATCTTCGAAGCCGGCCTGGAGCCACAAGCTCCAGGCCGGCTTCTACACAAGCTACAGAATGTCTCACAAGCTACAGAGGTCTGTAGAGGGCTCCGATGACCAGCTGACGCCCACGGACCAGCTTCACCATCACCCATAGGACCTCCAGCTTACTGTCAAGAACGCGTGTGGTGCACACTTTCAGTGGAGCTGCGGTGATACCTACTTTAATAAGCGCCGCAACTCCGCCGTAGTCGCGGCCCTCAGGACGATCTACCCTGGTAAGATTGTATCCGGGGATCGTGATGAGGCGGCTGGGGGTGGTGGGCTTCAACCAGGTCTCCGATAGCAGCATCACATCGTAACTGTGGCGATCGAGCTCCTGGGTTAGTTCGAGTATCTTCGGCTTCAGCGACTGGATGTTCAGCGCTCCGACCAGCAAGCCAGGTGACGCACTTGTTTGCCGTCGGCGGCGCTGCTGCCTGTCGTTACTTGTTCCTGGCCGCTGCGGGCTGTGGTTGATGCTACGCGACTGCGTCTGTGGCCGAACAGCCCGGTCACAGCCGGCGGTTGGTGCGCCGCGAGGCGGTAGACCGTCCGATTCCGTCAGAATACGACACCGACTGGACCCGGGTCGTGTGACGTCGCTGGAGATGACGTCAACCCTGTTGACGCCACTTTCCTCTTCATCAGAGTAGGATGGCACTACGTCTAAAAAAAACGCTCACTTCTCTCATGAGCAGCTGGCTTACATTGTGGCTTCCTGTTCCTTCTGTGGTGTACAGGCCTGTACGATTGATCCCTCCGAAGCGGCATTCTCGCCGTCGTCTTCTCAGATCGATGAACTTAGCTCCGTACGAACCGCACAGGTGTGAGAGCTGCTCATTCAGACATCACGCATTTTGATATACGTCTTGGCCCAAATCATGTCTCTCCTCGACAGAGCAGACAAATACGTCCCTGACACTCTTTATCTTGCGTGACGATTCAACGGTGATGGCCAGGCCTTCCAAAACGTGGTCCACGCTTCTGTGCGCCGCCAGGTCGTCACTACCTACATGTAGTACGACGTCCACCTCCCTGGCTCTTGTTTCTCGGACAGCGCTCGGCACTATTATCTAGGGACATCCTCTATAACGATACCTGGCACGCTCTTAAACATCTGTCTATCAAGGTTAAACTCGTTTCTTGCAGCAGCCGATATCCTATACACGTTTGAGCCTCCGATAAGCACAGCCCCACGTCCCGACCGTTGTTTGTGGGTTTGTTCACATTTCGTCGTTTTTTCGCTACAGTCGTGAATTCACAGTCGTTTTCCTCATCTAAAACATCTTCGCATCTTCGTGCAGCACCAGTCGACCTCTCCTCAAAGTTCGGTTGCTTTGGCTCCGCTGTGCCAGCTCTTCGCTCCGACACTACTGACGCGTACGAGCGGGCACCTGTGTGAGTGACAAATCCAGGACTAGTGTTCTCGATTTTTTTAGTAGGGGGAATCGAGCCTTGGTATTGCGCTCTTGACGCATGTTTGTTTCTTGTTGATTGTCACCAGCCTCACCATTTTCAACCTTCAGGTTCTGGGACTCATGTCTCACGTTGTTTTGCCGTTCAGCTATTTCTCTGTTTAGTTTCGTCCCTGCCGCTACCATAGCAGCAGCACACAATGCTCCTAAATCATCAATCGTGTTTATAATGTTCTTGCAGCTTCATGCATGTTGATCTTTTAACTCTTACAAATCATTATCAATTCTACGAATAATGCTGCATATCTTATCCATATCCACCTGGCCGGTTACACCGTACAACATTTTCGCCTTCTCTGATTCTTCTATGTGCGTCCTCTCTCGCCAGCGTGGGTGTGATACTGGCTAGTTTTTTGCACAGTTTTGTTTAGATCACTGATCTGACCAGTTGCATTTTGTCGTGGGTTTCAACTTTTATCGAGACCGTATGGCATAAACATTAAACATACTCTATCTGACCTGACTTAACCCTATTCCTTGCGGGCGGTTAGAATTACGTTAACGTGCGGGGGCAGATTCTGCCCCCCCCCCCCCCCCCAGAGAGCTCGGTCGATTTCGATGGGACAGAAACCATTCGATTCTTCATCAAACCAAAATATATTTTTTTGTTACAAAATGGGGGACCAGGGGCAAAAAATACGAACATTTTGGGTGCTTTTTATTGGTCATTGTGGTCATATGGTTCGACCGATTTGCATGCAACAAACATTTTTTAGCTTGAAATGTAATAGTCTTCAAAATACCAAAAGACAAGTACCAAAATAAAAAATCATAGGCGTACTCAGGGGATGTAAAATGGGTGGGATTTTCTAAGAACAAATATATGCTGTTCGTGATTGTTTGGGGCGGTATGAACGTTACATGAGGACATTATTTGCTGTAATTTGTTAAATGTAATATATAGCGCATAGGCGGATCCAGGTAAGCAAAGTGCGGGTTACCATGCGCGTAACACTCTTTATCATCTTACTAATTTGAAGTTTTCCCTAATTTGAGGGAGAGTATCGCTTCCCATTTTGTGTACCTAAGTGCGCCTCTGCCAAAAACATATGTACAATCCCGGTATGTATGATGCATTTTGCAATTAAAATGTTTCTGACGCATGTATTGTACCGCAAACTACGAGGAAAGTATGCGCCGCACAACCGCATTCGTAACACCCTCCCCAAAACAGACACCTGGCAACGCCTCTGCTCGGCAGATTTTTCTCTCAAAATTTTGACACAACATGCGCGTTTCAATTTTGGGGAAAGTCAGAAACTTTCAAGACACTAGCTCCAGTAGTTTAAGAGCAGCATGCGAAAAACCACCGAGAGGGGCAGAATCTGTCACCCGCAAGGAATAGGGTTAAGGCTTTGACAATGCCCCAAGGTCAACAAACTGACTTTGCCCCGACAAAATGATAAGAGTTTTTGACTGCCGTGTATTGTTTTTGTAAAGACCCCAACAAATACGGAGGTACATAGTGGAGGGTATAACATTAGTTTCCGTCACCTTGCGTTCCAGGACCACCCTGGTAAATGACTGGATGAAGGTGCAACACTCCCTTAAAACGCTTATGTGACAATATAAATCAAACAATGGTGTTGCACGCTTGCATGCATTAATTAACAACGATGCTAATATTACTTTACGCAAAGATTTACACAGAACTGAGCAGCAACATAGAACTGAGCAACATAACTGACCATTCGCCGGATTACATCCATGTAGTAGCCACTAGTGGTGCCAGTTTCCGAAACTATTTGTCCAATGTCCGACCGATGTCCAAGACCATGGTCAGCTGTCCGTCCGAAACTGTCCGAAAATCATTGTGTGCCCGAAATTTGTCCGAAAATTTGCTATGCTTACTTACCTATAGTTGATAAATAAAAGTAAGTTTGATGTGAATTACCTGTTGCACACTTTCCTTTTTAATAAAAAAGTAACTAAGTGATTTCCGCGACAAGCCATTGTTGGGCATTGGATGTCCGAAAAGGTCCAAAGAAACATGTTTATGTCCGTCCGAAAAACCGAATCGGTCTTCGGACAAATTCGGAATTCCGAAAATGATTGTACCGATTGGCACCACTAGTAGCCACCGACGCAAACAGGGTCTGTTAGTGGGCCACTTCGACAATCGACAGCCGAACGAAGTACGAGGTCAACACGACAGCGCTGTGGTTAGAGGAAATACGCTAATATTTCGATAACTTTCATATTTTCGTAAACCGAAAAAGCTAATGAGCCTGGTGTTTGCAATGTTCTGATCGAGTTGACATGGTTGTCGGTACAACCGTACTTGGTTGTCGGTACAACCGTACACCCACTACAGGCATTATGAGCCGGGCCTGATTACAACGTTATGTCCGCTGCTGGCCACTGCAGCCATTATGAGCCGGGCCTGATTACAACGTTATGTCCGCTGCTGGCCACTGCAGCCATTATGAGCCGGGCCTGATTACAACGTTATGTCCGCTGCTGGCCACTGCAGCCATTATGAGCCGGGCCTGATTACAACGTTATGTCCGCTGCTGGCCACTGCAGCCATTATGAGCCGGGCCTGATTACAACGTTATGTCCGCTGCTGGCCACTGCAGCCATTATGAGCCGGGCCTGATTACAACGTTATGTCCGCTGCTGGCCACTACAGCCATTATGAGCCGGGCCTGATTACAACGTTATGTCCGCTGCTGGCCACTGCAGCCATTATGAGCCGGGCCTGATTACAACGTTATGTCCGCTGCTGACCACTGCAGCCATTATGAGCCGGCCTGATTACAACGTTATGTCCGCTGCTGGCCACTGCAGCCATTATGAGTCGGGCCTGATTCCAACGTTATGTCCGCTGCTGGCCACTGCAGCCATTATGAGTCGGGCCTGATTACAACGTTATGTCCGCTGCTGGCCACTGCAGCTATTATGAGTCGGGCCTGATTACAACGTTATGTCCGCTGCTGGCCACTGCAGCCATTATGAGCCAGGCCTGAATACAACGTTCTGTCCGCTGCTGGCCACTGCAGCCATTATGAGCCGGGCCTGAATACAACGTTATGTCCGCTGCTGGCCACTGCAGCCATTATGAGCCGGGCCTGATTACAACGTTATGTCCGCTGCTGGCCACTGCAGCCATTATGAGCCGGGCCTGATTACAACGTTATGTCCGCTGCTGGCCACTGCAGCCATTATGAGTCGGGCCTGATTACAACGTTATGTCCGCTCGCTGCTGGCCACTGCAGTCCTTATGAGCCGGGCCTGATTACAATGTTATTTCCGCTGCTGGCTTGCTCTCTTCAACACGCTGTAACTCGGTAAACACTGGTAATTGCGGGTACAGTTGCCTTCTTTCTTCTGAAATTGCACTCACCAAACGTATGGCTAGGCGGAGCGTAAGGTGACTACAATACTATGCCTGCAGTCCCTCCTGATTGCCGGAAATGATCCAATAAAGTCACTTCCCTGGCCGGGTAATTTGGCTTATCACGTATGATTCATAACAGGACGCATATTGATGACTAGTAGGTATATCACAATAAGTTTATTTCAGAAATTATTCCAGATAGAGGTGTGGGAGTAGCTTATCCCGCGCCGTGCCGGTGCTCGGCGCCACCTTCGTCGTACCGGGTGGTGGGCGTTTCGACGCCCCCCTCGAATTCGGCTCCTATGGAACGTAGACAAAAACCGAAAACAACGTTCGAAAGCTCATTCTAAAGCATTGTGACACTATTTCGGACATTTTGTTTATCAGGTCAAAATTGAGGTCACCAGAGGTCATCGAAGGTCAGATTTTCCAGTTTTAGGACTTCGCTTCGAACACTCCCAAATATCTTGGGAACTATGATAGCTAGGAACAAATGAGAACAAAAACAAAGATAATGCAATAATTTTGACACCATCATGTTTTTCTCGTCAAGGCGCTTCGAATCATGTTTATGGTGACCAGGTTAAGTCAACTGAGAAATTTGACCTCAGGTCAAGGGCAAGTAGTGACTCAATTAGGTCATGTTGCACATTGGGAGACGTGCCTCGACGAGACAAACATATTGGTGCCGGTTTAACTTCTCTATCTTGATTTTGTCGAGAGTTATTGACAACAAAAAAAGTGTTTGTGACCTCGGATGACCTCAGCTGACCCTGTAGGGGTCACTGTACAAAACTTACACCTGGGTCTTCAAGAATGGCCTATGATAACATGATCCAGAAAGAATTGGGCTAATATCATGTGTTTCCTCAGAATCACGTGGTCACGTGACCTGGCCTGGTGACCTGACCCGACATGATCCGAGGTTAATAATTGCACACTATGTGGGTATGTGGGTATGTGGGTAGTTAACGCACAAATACCTGTCCCAAAAACGGCGGCGCTACCCGACGCCGTTTTTTTCGCTATCCTTGATAAACCGCAGGGGACGTCTAACACCCCCCCCCCCCCTCCGGCGCGGCGCGAGTTAAGCGGTACGGATACAATATACTGCAATAGCCGTTTTCACGAAGGATTTTATTCGCCGAGTGATTGGGGCATTTGGGGCGATTGGGGTGATTGGGGTGATTGGGGCGTTTGGGGTAAATGGGTCTATAGCTCGTAAGAACACGGCTTTTCCCGGTGATTTTTGGTATCAATCGCAATTTTATGAATAAATGTATAAGTATATGCTCTTATAATGCAATATGTCCCGTTAGTTTGCTTTGAATATTCAATTCATGAGCAAATCTGGCAATTTTGAGTTGTGTTAGTTCCTTCTATAAAATATACCGAAAACGCCCCAAAAAGAGGCTAAAAGGTATACGAGATAATCAGCTTTGATTAAATAAAATAC
>JAXIVJ010009579.1:5000-50464 GCA_036785665.1 Chirona hameri | reverse complement strand
TCTCTCTCTCCACTTACCTCTCACTTACCTCTCCCACTTACCTCTCCCCACCCCCGTCTCTGCACCTATCGAACACCGGTATTCCGCCTCAGGGCACATGCCGGCCGCTCACGCAGCAGAACACCACACCCTGTGCCCGGGGGCTGTCCCTCCACTCCGTCCCACCAACACAAAGCCACCGACGGCAGTCACTCCGCCGTCCCCAGCACACCCCCAGCCGCTGCACGGCGTGACGTGACGAGGGTTCTCGCAGTACGGCCCGCTGCGTGCGTGTTGCGGTCTGCCGCGAGCAACGCAGCCACCGGGAAACCAACCGGCTCGCCTCGCGTCTCGAAGCCGGCACGGCTCGCTGTCGAGACGAGCGAGGGCACGGTCTCCAGGCGGAAGGGACATGGTGTTGTCCTCTCAAGCGATGAATTCGCAATTGTGTATGTTTCTGCTGAGTACTGAGTAGACATGCATTTATCGATCGCTAGCCATTCCCTGCCTGTGTGCTGGATCGCTAGCCATTCCTGCCTGTGTGCTGAACCGCCACGCGGCTGAGCCTCTACGAAAAAGCTAAGTCGCCGCTTAAAATTCCCGTCTCCCGTCTCCCGTCTCCCGTCTCCCGTCTCCCGTCTCCCGTCTCCCGTCTCCGTCTCCGTCTCCGTCTCCGTTTCCCATCAGCTAACAGGACACCCACCTCAGCCCGCCAGCTCATCAGTCGTTTCCGGCGCCGCTGTTCAGACTTCAGACCCGTCCGATGTTAATTCCTGCGGCTCAGCACCGCTTGAGAAACCGCCGCAGGCCGCGCGCCGGTCATCGCCTCAGATGCGCCGTCCCCGCCGCTCCCGCGCCTCGTCCGCTGCGCGGCGCCGCGCCGCTCTCCCACAGCAGGCATATCCTAATTTGCGGCTACCGTTCCGGCCGCCGTCTCGGGCGCAGTTCGGGCACCGTTCTGGGCGTAGCCGGGGGGCGACACGTCTGTAACCGGAGCAGGCGGTTCCCACACGGAGCGGCGTGGGCGACGGACGCGGCGCGGCGCAGACGAGATCGGCGCGCCGCTTTTCCGGCAGTGATTACCGGCAGACGAGCAGCGGCGATGGGTGGCGCGGTGGCGGTGATGGGTGGTGCGGTGGCGACGATGGGTGGCGCGGTGGCGACGATGGGTGGCGCGATGGCGGCGATGGGGGGGGGGGGGGGGGGGGGGGGGGGGTGGCGGCGATGGGGGGGGGGGGGGGGGGGGGGGGGGGGGTGGCGGCGATGGGTGGCGCGGTGGGTGACACGGTGGCGGCGATGGGTGGCGCGGTGGCGGCGATGGGTGGCGCGGTGGCGGCGATGGGTGGTGCGGTGGCGACGATGGGTGGCGCGGTGGCGACGATGGGTGGCGCGATGGCGGCGATGGGGGGGGGGGGGGGGGGGGGGCGGTGGCGACGATGGGTGGCGCGGTGGCGGCGATGGGTGACACGGTGGTGGCGATGGGTGGCGCGGTGGCGGCGATGGGTGGCGCGGGTGGCGGCGATGGGTGGCGCGGTGGCGGCGATGGGTGGTGCGGTTGCGGCTATGGGTGGTGCGGTGGCGGCGATGGGTGGCGCGTTGGCGGCGATGGGTGGCGCGATGGCGGCGATGGGTGGCGCGGTGGCGACGATGGGTGGCGCGATGGCGGCGATGGGTGGCGCGGTGGCGGCGATGGGTGGCGCGGTGGCGGCGATGGGTGGCGCGGTGGCGACGATGGGTGGCGCGGTGGCGGCGATGGGTGGCGCGGTGGCGGCGATGGGTGGCGCGGTGGCGGCGATGGGTGATGCGGTGGCGGCGATGGGTGGCGCGGTGGCGGCGATGGGTGGCGCGGTGGCGACGATGGGTGGCGCGGTGTCGACGATGGGTGGCGCGGTGGTGGCGATGGGTGGCGCGGTGGCGGCGATGGGTGGCGCGGTGGCGGCGATGGGTGGCGCGGTGGCGGCGATGGGTGGCGCGGTGGCGACGATGGGTGGCGCGGTGGCGGCGATGGGTGGCGCGGTGGCGGCGATGGGTGGCGCGGTGGCGGCGATGGGTGATGCGGTGGCAGCGATGGGTGATGCGGTGGCGGCGATGGGTGGCGCGGTGGCGGCGATGGGTGGCGCGGTGGCGGCGATGGGTGGCGCGGTGGCGGCGATGGGTGATGCGGTGGCAGCGATGGGTGATGCGGTGGCGGCGATGGGTGGCGCGGTGGCGACGATGGGTGGCGCGGTGGCGGCGATGGGTGGCGCGGTGGCGGCGATGGGGGGGGGGGGGGAGGGGGCGGTGGCGGCGATGGGTGGCGCGGTGGCGGCGATGAGCGGCGAACGGGCGGCGAGGGCGGCCGTGACCAGCGCGAATGGGGCGAACAGCGGACGCGTGGTCGCCTGTCAGACGAACAAGCATGGGAGAGAAGGTGAGGCATTATTGCACTATTGCACAACACAGGGCAGAACACGCCAGGAATGTCCTTTTCAGTCTTACAGTTGTTAAGCTGAAAAAGACACTTTTAAGGCTAAGACAGCACGACGCTGACTAAGGCGATTCGCGCCAAACAGACTCATTCGCGCCAAACAGACTCATTCGCGCCAAACAGACTTATTCGCGCCAAACATAAGCACGCAGAACAATTCAGAATCATGCACGTTTCCCCGAATGCCTTTCCAACGTTTCGCTCACTCGAGCGCGGCCAGTGACTGCCGCCGTAGGAATTGGTCTGCACTCACCTCTCTGTCCCATTGACGTGGTGGCCATCACGTGAGCGAGTCACTACTCAGTATCAGAACATCATAACATCAGTGGCATCACATCAGAACATATCCCAGGGAGTGACACGACTCAGAACATCATAACATCAGAACATCTCCCAGGGAGTGACACACGACTCAGAACATCATACCATCAGTGGTAGTCTCCCGTGGAGTGAGTCACGACTCAGAACATCATAACATCAGTGGCAATCTCCCAGGGAGTGACCCATGACTCTAACATCATAACATCAGTGGCAGTCTCCCAGGGAGTGACTCATGACTCATAACATCATAACATCAGTGGCAGTCTCCCAGGGAGTGGCACACGACTCAGAACATCATAACATCAGTGGCAGTCTCCCGTGGAGTGACACACGACTCAGAACATCATAACATCAGTGGCAGTACCCAGGAGTGACTCATGACTCAGAACATCATAACATCAGTGGCAGTCTCCCGTGGAGTGACTCATGACTCATAACATCATAACATCAGTGGCAGTCTCCTGTGGAGTCACACACGACTCAGAACATCATAACATTAGTGGCAGTATCCCAGGGAGTGACTCACGACTCAGAACATCATAACATCAGTGGCAGTCTCCCAGGGAGTGACTCACGACTCAGAACATCATAACATCAGTGGCGGCCTCCCGTGGAGTCACACACGACTCAGAACATCATAACATCAGTGGCAATCTCCAAGGGAGTGACTCACGACTCAGAACATCATAACATCAGTGGCAGTCTCCCAGGGAGTGACACACGACTCAGAACATCATAACATCAGTGGCAGTCTCTCGTGGAGTCACACACGACTCAGAACATCATAACATCAGTGGCAGTCTCCCAGGGAGTGACACACGACTCAGAACATCATAACATCAGTGACAATCTCCCAGAGAGTGACTCATGACTCATAACACCATAACATCAGTGGCAGTATCCCAGGGAGTGACTCACGACTCAGAACATCATAACATCAGCAGCAATCTCCCGTGGTGACACGACTCAGAACATCATAACATCAGTGGCAGTCTCCCAGGGAGTGACTCACGACTCAGAACTCCTCGCGGGGTTTCGGCTCCGGTACAGAGCTGTAGCCTATTTCACAAAGCAAAAAAGTTTGTAATTACAAATAATTTATTTGTCATTACAAATAATTTTTACACATGTTTGTAGTTTGGATTTCACAAAACCCCAAGGCAGTAAATCTCAATTTACTATTTACAAACTACTTTACAAAGATATTGTTTGTAAAAATGTTTGCAATTGCACATGTTCTATTTCTCAAAGGTTGACGGAAGTGAGGAAATGTTTGCAATTACAAACTTGTATTTCCAGTGGGTCAGGGGTTCTGAATTTCAGAAACTGCATTGACAGTTGACATTGTTTGACTGTTCAGGTTATTTTCTTGGTGAGGTTGTTACGTTGCCGAAGTTGTTAGGGTAATGGTTTAGTTATGCATAGGTATAGCTGCCCCCAAAAAGTTATTTCCCCCAGAGATTCGAACAGGGATCTCCAGCTTTGAAGTCCCAGTGCACCATACCGATTGCGCTGTGAGGGGCGCCTCCGCGCGGAGAAACCGCATAGCGATAGAATTGCAGCGGCCAACGATGTCTTGTGCAATGTGCAATGAATCTTCACCCTTTACGACGTAGGAAATCGGCTAGGTTAGGTGAAAAATGGTCGAGAAATTCAACGATCTTTCTTTTAAGAGTAGTTCTGTTGTTATACTCCGCCACCTGGTGAATGGTCAAATTCTGTTTACTCTAACTGCTTACCAAGATGTATTTTTACGATCAGAGTTTGCATTCCGATGAAATGTTAATTAAAAGAATATTCTCCCTATAACTAATTTTATATTGAATACAAAAATAAACCACAATGTAAATATTTGTTAAATTAATTTGTTAACAATACAATTATTTGTCATTAGCATCAAGTTTAATACAAACGTTCTTGATTGTAAAGTTTTCTGCTGACTAAAATTCCTGTTTACAATTTTCTTTACAATCGGTAATTCAGAGGTGGCGAATGTTTGTGAAATAGCTTTTTGTGAGGTTTGCAATATTTTCTTGCGTTTTTAATCGCAAACATGTGTAATTACTAACTTCTTTGTGAAATAGGCCTCTGTTCACAGCCTCATATCCTGCCGACTCATACTCATGCGATCATGGGCGTAGGAACGTTTTGAAAAGTGGGGGGGCCAGCCTCAGGTGGCAGAGAACGGACAAACCTGCATATATGTTAGGTACATATACCTTGGCAAACATGCAGGTAAATAGGCAGGTCTAGTCGTCTGTTTTGCTATCTACAGTTCAATTTTCCGAGGATTAGCAACATATAACCGGAGTCCAGTATGAGAGTACCATGTGCGTACGAGTATGCATACCTACCAGCGGAGGAAAATTTGGCTATGTGAATTGATTATGATGGGTACCATACCAGGTGTGACAAGGCAATGATGGGGTCATTGCACTTGCAGTCATGTCGTTTGAAACATGGCGCAATGCTAAATTAATTGAACCATATTCACATTGCAGGCAATGCAAGAAACATTATTGCCAACATTGTTCTAAGTAACTACGAGCTAGGATGTGAAATATTATAAGCACTTAGGCCGTAGATACGCGATAAATGACCGAATGACACGACTTGTAGTCTACAAGTCACCAACTTGTATACTTATTGTGACGACTATCTACAATAAACGAGGGAAGTGAGCAGTGACGGTGCCAGGGATCAGCGGTAGATGAGGCAGATAGACTCGGTGGGGGTGGATGGGGCGGTTTTCTTAGTAATTGTAGTGTATTGGTTGGGGGGGGGGGGGGGGGGGTGCTGGACACTCCAAGGTTCGCAAGATTGCTCTGTAGAAACAGCCCTCCCAAACCCTTGACTGACTTCCTCAAACCACTGGTTTCCCCAATCACTCAAAATTGTCTGGCGATGCTTGTGCGATACAATATATGCAGAACACCATGGTTATTACTTCACCGCTAGAAACAGCATGTATGATATAATCACCTTCCACTTATTTTGGAAATGGGCAATGAAGTCCTTATTAGAGTTGCAATATTGTCCATACCGGCACCACACCACACCGCTAAAAAAAAATACTGGCAATATGTATAGTGTATACGGTTATCTTAAAGCTGGCGTCGCAGGAGCTTCCATATGTCGAATCTAGAGACTTTTACGAAAATGGAAGTGTAGGTTGTAGGTTGTAGGTTGTGGGTGGTTGTAGGTTGTAGATTGTAGGTGGTAGGTGGTAGGTGGTAGGTGGTAGGTGGTAGGTGGTAGGTGGTAGGTGGTAGGTGGTAGGTGGTAGGTGGTAGGTGGTAGGTGGTAGGTGGTAGGTGGTAGGTGGTAGGTGGTAGGTGGTAGGTGGTAGGTACTAGGTAAGGATAGGTTAGGTTAGATTAGGTTATCTCCGATTTTTTTCTTCTACGACATATGGAAGCTCCTGCGACGCCCGCTTTAAGATTACCGTGTATACCGACGCTGTCATTACTGTTGCATTGGCATTCTCTCCCCTAAAAATACCGCATAAATACTGTATCTTTCTAAAAAGTTATCGGGGTGTGAAACGGTGGTACATAAATATTGCAGCTCTAGTCCTTATTACTGCCGCCGCATTTAATTTCTCCGGAACGAAAGCGCCCGGCGAAAACTCAGCGCGATATCGACGCGTGATGATGCGCTTAGACAACGAGAAAGGTTGAGGCGAAACATGCATTTGAGCTGTGAAATTTAGCTCCACTAAAATGTTTTCGCAAATATAGCCTTCGTCTCAATGACTTCGACTCTGGCTTTTACCACCACATCTATCGTAGCAATACCATTACAAAATTGTTGCTTCATCTCAATTTCATTTCAAAATGACAGAGACATGTACTTGTTTTAAGTTGTCAAACATTTTTATTTATGTATTAAGATGGAGATTTCCGTGGCAACCGAAGAGTATCCCCGGCGATTCAAGGCCCCAGGGACGAAGACCGAGTGCCAGGGCACCTATGATTCCTCGAATAGGCGATTCACGGTCATGGCAACAAGCGATACAGTACTTCAGTTCCAACATAGCACAACGTATACTTTGTACTTGGTTCAGGAAGCATTTCCTTGCGGGGTAGTCGTTGGGCATATCTCACAGGCAGAATGAGTGATTTCCACACCGGGATTACACGCCGAAGAACGAGCGACGCCGATCATTTGAAGCTAAGAACTCAGAGGCGATGGCATCCACATCCAGCTCGTCGACACGCTGACGGTGCACAGTGCACACCATCGCCGCGTTAAGCCGGGCCTGACCCATGGTAGAGCGGAGGTACGACTTGATGCGCCTGAGAGAGGAGAATGAGCGTTCTGCCGTGGCTGTTGTAACTGGGACAGTAAGGTACAGCCTTACCAGCGTTAACACTTCGCTCATCATCTTGGTGAACACTGCACCACCAGACTGCTTGGCTCCCACGAGAGCCTGAATCACTTGGTGCACGTTCTTTCCTCCATCTCCGACCACATCAGGCAGCATTTTCAGCTGCACTTCCAGCCGCGCAAGGTCCAGATCACCGCCATACAGATCCTTCACGGCGACGGAGACGGTGAAGTCCCTTCCCGCACTCGCATTCTCTAACAGGCGCTCCACCTCACGCACTTTCTGGAACGTCGGTTGCAGGAATCTTTCCTTGAGCTGAGTGGTCAGTGTGTCCAGTATCTCAAAGAACTGGCGGCGATATAGCTCTTTCACGGTGGAGTCGTGGTACTCTCCACCACCGTCCAGCCGCTTGGGAACTTTCCGCTTTCGAGGCAGTTTGGGACCCTCCACACCTGCTTCCGCTGCGTATTTTTCGGTCTTCTCGAACATCTTGTCGAACGACTCGGCTGTGCGCATCCCGTCATAGCGCTCGCACACACGTTTCACGGCCTCTTGTGTTTCTCCCACTGTCGCCGTCGCTGACTGGAGGCCACGCGACAGGTCCTCTGCTAGAGAGAACACCTCGATCGCCATGTGCAGCCCGATGAGCGTATCGAACTGCTCCATGAGCGCCAGCATTCCTCCTGCCCTTCGACCGTGCTCGCCACTTGTCTCCGCACTCACCTCCTCCAGGGTGCTCATCACGTGCTCGTAGTTTTCCACTACGCTTCGCAGCGACGCGGTGCGGCAGGTCCATCGCGTGGGGCACAACGGACGCAGAGTGCCTCCAATTGACTCTGCGGCCAGCGTCACGCGTCGGAGTACTGCAGCCGTCTTCGGCGAGTTTCTGACGAATGATGTCAGCTCGTTGGTGACATCCAGGGCGCTTCGAATCATCTTGTTTTTCCTGGCTGTTTCCTGCAACGCCAGATTTGCACAGTGTGCCAGACAATGGACATGCAGGGCAGATGGGCACTCTTCGCTGATCCTCGCCGCCACTCCTTTCACTCGACCCTGCATGTTTGCAGCCCCATCGTAGGCTTGTCCCCGACAATGACTCAGCGGCAGCTCCATGCGCACCAGTGCGTCCTTGAGCGTGGCTGCGAGCACTTCGCCGGTTGTCACCTCGGTGTGGATTAGCTCCACTGGATCCTCGTTGATCTGCAGTTCGGCGTCCACCCAACGTATGGAGAGGCTGATCTGCTGCTTCAGCGACAAGTCAGTGGCTTCATCTGCTAGAATGGCGAAGAACTTGGCCTCTCGAATATCTTTCAGCAAGTTGCGCAGAAGTGTCGTGCCGATCGAACGAATCAGCTCGTTCTGGATCACGGGAGACATGTAGTTATTCCAGTTTTTGAGCTCTGGCACGTCCTTCTTTCTGATGAGGAGGAGCTGGCTGAGGTTTCCGTCCGTTTCTTGTTTCCCCCTTATGGGAATGTTCTGTCGTAGAAGGTACACCAAAGTCTCGATGACCTTTTTCATGCATGTTCTGCGCCGGGTCTGCTCCTCACTGGACTGCTGTGACAGTAGCGCAGAAATGTTCGCTTGTTTCTCATGCAGTTCTTTCGTGCATGCCTCCTGGTGACACATTGATCTTTCATGCCTTTTGAAGGACTCTTACGCCTTCTTCCAGTTGTTGTAGCCATCTTTTACAAACGCAGGCTCTTTGTTTTTGCTCATCGTGAGCTTTCCGAGCTTGTCCTGCCTCCGGCACACATGACAGAAAACTTTTCCGGACTCTGGGCAGAGGCTTAGCCACCCATACTGGCTGTACCACTCGGGACTAAATGATCGCGTACGCTCTCCCTGGGCACGTGCAGTCTTCGAGAGTGTGGCAGTGTCGGTCGGTTGGTGTGGATGGGCCGAGGAATAGGAAGGCGATGGGCATGATGGAGCTGGAAACAGGGAAATACCCATTACCAATTATTCATCTGGTCATTTCTCTACATCATTTCTACTAGTCTTGGTATGTCAGTAGCTCAACTTGACAGTGTGATAGTAACAGCAACCATTTTCATGCATGACGATTGTTCACTTGGATGTTCTGTCGATCGTTGTGCTTGCAGTTTATCTATATTGTTCGAAATTTCGTTAGCTTGGACGACCAGCAGCTAGGCACTACACCAGTCTAACAAATATCGACCGTCTGAAAGGCATGGTGCGATTTCAATTGCAGACGTTCACACCAACTGGCATTCGTGCAGATCTTGACATCAGTAGACGTTTACACCAACTGGCATTCGTGCAGATCTTGACATCAGTTTGGAGAATAATTGGTCACTGACGATCTTGCAAATTCAACAGTCGCCTTAATTGCAGTGTTTTAGTAGGTGTGATTTTTCTTCATTTGGAAAAAGGGTGCAACGAGGAATACGCCTAGAGTTCATGGAAATGTTGACCTCAAGTCCTCAACACACCCCAAAACAATTGATGAGTTACTACGTATGTCATGTTAGTTAGCAAGGACAGTGAAATGGTTGAAGTGCTTAATGATCAGTTTCAATCTGTCTTTACTATCGAGGACCAGAGTAGTATTGCAGCACTTCAGCCTGAGCTAGAGACAGAGGAGACTATAGGAGAGCTAGGTGGCATAAGTAGTGAACTTGTTCTAGAATATCTAAAGAAAGTAAGGCCTAACAAGGCAGAAGGACCTGATGAAATCCATGCTAGACTTTTAAGAGAATCTGAAAGGGAGTTGTCGGTTCCATTAGCCATAATATTTTCTAAATCACTTGCAGATAGTAAAATTCCACTTGATTGGAAAAGAGCAAATGTTGTTCCTATTCATAAAAAAGGAGATAGAAGTAAAGAGGAAAACTATAGACCAGTTAGTCTGACCTCATTAGTCTGCAAGGTGGTTGAATCAATCATCAAAGATAAGATTGTTGAATTCTTGGAGCAAAATGAACTCATCAAAGATACACAGCATGGCTTTAGGAAGGGCCGTTCTTGTTTAACTAATCTTCTGGAGTTTTGGATGTTGCAACAGATAGCGTTGATCAGGGTAAACAGCTAGATGTAGCTTTTCTTGATTTCAGTAAAGCATTTGACAAAGTCCCCCATACAAGACTGGGGTTGCAACTTAAAATTCATGGGATCAGGGGCAAGATTCTGGATTGGATAGAAACGTGGCTTTCAGGACGCCAGCAAAGGGTTATATTGAATGGGTGCCAATCACAATGGAAGGAGGTTCTCAGTGGGGTTCCACAGGGCTCAGTCCTGGGCCCATTGCTTTTTATAATATTTGTGAATGCAATTGAGAACAGTATAGACAGCAAAGTCTTGAAATTTGCAGACGATCTAAAAGTTGTCAGGATTATTAGAGGAAAACATGATCAGGATGTTTTTCAATCAGATCTGGACAAGCTAGTTGAGTGGTCTGAAGCATGGCAGATGAAATTCAATTTGAGTAAATGTAAGATTATGCACGCTGGACGGGTTAGCAGTAAACATAGGTATGAAATGGGTGGGCAGAAAATGGAGCAGATTGAAAAGGAAAGAGATTTAGGTGTCGTGGTAAACAATAGACTATCAGCGTCAGACCAGGTTGTAGAAGCTAGGAAAAAGGCACTTAGAATGCTAGGGGCCATTAACAGAAATGTTTCCTACAAGAGTGAAAAGGTAATAACAAAACTGTATTGTGCATACGTTAGACCACATTTGGAGTATTGTGTACAAGCCTGGTCTCCAACATATGAGAAAGATTGCTGGTTGTTAGAAAGAGTTCAAAAAAGGGCAACAAAAATGATCAATTGTCTTGGTAGTTTACCTTATGAAGATAGATTAAGGAAATTAGGTATGTTTTCACTTAGATATAGAAGGCTAAGAGGAGATCTAATTGAAGTCTTCAAATTTGTAAATAGTCAGCATTCTGGATATTTAAAGGGTATGTTTGAGTTCAATAGGGAAAATCGAGGTAGAGGTCATCAGCATAAACTCATTATGAAACAAAGTAGGACTAGGCTACGACAGTCATTTTTCAGTAGAAGGGTTGTAGGACATTGGAATATGCTACCAGGGGATGTTGCTGATGCAGTGACACTTGCTTCCTTCAAAATTAGATTAGATAAATACTTTACAGAGAAGGGATTAGTTCATAAATACTCGTGGGATTAGCCTTCTTTTATGCAGGTAGAGTAAGGTGATTTGAAGGGGCGAGACTGGTGGAGGGGGGATGGGGGGGGGGGGGGGGGGTGCAACCTCGGATGGGCCCAAGAGGCTCTTTGTTGCACTTTTCTTTTATGTCTTTATGTCTTTATGTCTTTATGTGTGCAGATGCACTACTTCTAAGGTCATTGCTTCACCTTCTGATTGGATATCGTAAGGCAGAATTTGTAATGAACAGAACGCCATTTCTAGCGTCTTTCACAAGTCAATCAGATGACATACCGTTCCCATATTTAATTTGTGTCCATTTTAACCCTAAGTATAGGTGTCTGTTCGTTACTACAGGCCTCTTTTAATCGCAACTGTGTGAAATTTGTGTGATGCATAGTTGGCACGAAAAAGATATAAGTAGGGTAGGTACAGTAAAATAAGCAATATTGAAATGGATAACACGGAATGACCACCTCAAATTGGATGAAACAGCACCTTCAACGTTTCAATTCGGTTGAATGAAATTCAGAAACACATTTAGTCATCCAAACAGAAAAGCAAAGTATGGTATCTTGAACAAGCAATGAGCTGTTCACATTAATTACCTGCAGTTGCCGGCGATATCCCACTGCTTGTCGAGGTACCAAGGACAGGCCTTTTCTTTCCCTCAGCATCAGCATGCAGGTCAGAGTGACTGCTTGGATAAGCGGATGGTGGCGCAGAAGAAGGCGACGTAGGTTCTGGCACAGGAGCAGGCGTTGGCGTAGGCAAGCACTCAGGTCGAGCAGGTGGTGCAGGTGTAGGCACAGGAGCGGATGGATTATCCGGGGAGGACTGTGAATAGCAGCATAAGACCTATCAGTGAAGATATTTCTATGAAGCAAATGCATTTGACAAGATTTTGCTAAATTGACAATACAATAATGGACTATCATCCCAACTTTTAAAGGCAGTACAACAACATTAGCATTCACACAGTACAAAGACATTAGCAGCAATTGTTGCCTTTTATATTACAGATAGTTTGTCACCACACCAGTCAATGGGTAATTGGGTAAGTATCATACCAGAAACTGTTCATTGTCCATGTGGACCAAATATTATTGAAGCTGAAAGCTGTTCTTATTGCTGTTACTCAACTGTATGTATATGGATT
The DNA here is from genome assembly GCA_036785665.1 of Chirona hameri. Classification (NCBI taxonomy): domain Eukaryota; kingdom Metazoa; phylum Arthropoda; class Thecostraca; order Balanomorpha; family Balanidae; genus Chirona; species Chirona hameri. The sequence goes on along the minus strand of JAXIVJ010009579.1, from coordinate 38,074 downwards.
TAGACAAACAGACATTGACTTAGATATGGTCAATACCTGTTTATATGCAGACTTAGATATGGTGCTAACCAGGGGTGTAGTTTCGTATTCAGTTGGGGGATTGAGCCTCCCCCCCAACCTGGGATTTAGCCCCCCCCCAACTTGGGTGAGGAAGTGGATCAAATCCTGGGAGAAATTCGTATCTTTAAGGTTTTGATGGGACTTTGAGCGTTTTTTTCTTCTCACTTTAGCCCCCTCAACTTGTTTAGAGAAGCTACGCCCCTGGTGCTAACTAAACTCCTCAGATTTCCCCAACCATTTATGTTAAAAAAAGCATGGATTACATGTTACAAAAGGGTACAAATGAACTTGAACCATGTTCCTTTCATGGTCAAAACTCAGAAGCAATATCAACACTGTAAAGTGTGAAGGTTGGTGTAAAGTGATGAAGTGAAAAACAATCAGTTTGACATTTTAGCTACATACAAGGAAGGCCATCAACTGTTTGTTGGTGCACAATCACATCCACTCTTACCTACCTTCTTCACAAGGAACCTTCGTATGTCCATCTTAAAGCCTCTAGCACAACCACAGGTACAGGATGATGGAGCTGTGGAGTGTGGGTCATGGAGTGGTAGTTCTCATAAACACAGGTTCTGAAAATGGAGAGGATAATACTTTAGGATATCTGCCTGAATTTACCCTCTTATTTTCTTGTTGCATTTCCCCCCCAAAAAAACATTGGGTAGGGCAGGTATTTGCTGAATGAAAAGTAAAATATTATTTATTTAGTTAATACCTGAAGTCAGAAGAGTCAAGTTGCTTGATGTTGCCTCTTGTGTTAGGAAAATGCTGACTGAACATGACAAATATGGTAAAAGAGGAAACACAAATTTATTATATATAGCTTAAGCACTCTTGGGTCAGTAGGAATATACCTACTCATTCAAACTTTGTACCAGACAATAACAGCATGGTGATTGAAGAAGGAGAGCATAACTGAAATCAGTGACCACTGACCAGACAGATCCAGTCAGGATTTGGTCAGAAAAGAGGGGGCCAACCAAGAGAGAAAGTGCACCATGTTAGACCTATGTCATAGGTAGACCCCTTGAAGGCCCCTAATGACATTGGAAGTAGGTAGGTAGGTACACCTATTGGTCATAATTAGTCCAATCAAAATAGGCATTATCCATCCAAAAAAGTGTCACTAAAAGCAGAAATTTCCTTCTTCCAATACAGCATGGTCCCCTGGAGGTCAGAATGTGTCATTCTATAGCCAAAGTTATAAGTGGGCAGTCTCGTGCACTGATGTCTGAGGAATTTGCATGGTCCCAATTCACCTTTTCTGGATCTGTGACTAGATTTCTGGCCAGAAAGCTGAAATCTGTTGCCTGATCTGTTGATTGCTGACATCATGCATCAGTATAAATATGAGCATTCCCATTGACACAGGAACCAGGGGAGTAAGTGGATTATCAATCATTATCATAGGCCATAGGCCAGAAAGCTGAAATATGTTGTCTGATCTGTTGATTGCTGACATCATGCATCAGTATAAATATGAGCATTCCCATGACACAAGAACCAGGGGAGTAAGTGGATTATCAATCATTATCATAGGCCATAGGCCAGAAAGCTGAAATTTGTTGTCTGATCTGTTGATTGCTGACATCGTGCATCAGTATAAATATGAGCATTCCCATTGACACAGGAACCAGGGGAGTAAGTGGCAGCTGGGCCATGGCCCCACCACTTTTTGGACCATTTTTCCTGACTATTTCCCTTTACAGTGATACAAATTTGAGTGGCAAAACATCAAAACTGGATTGAGATGAAACCAATGTTATAACTTATACAATCCCTATTAATGTACAGTTTATAGGTATAATGTAATCCAATAATATAAAGCATGGCCTATATGACTAGGTAGGCAATGAAGTAGAACATTTCCTCCACCCTGCAAACACTGACAGACCCAGAATGCAAATTATTGGTGTATTGATGCAGTCAAATCCTAATAAGTTTCACAGAATTACGAAACTCATTAGATTTTGATTTATTGTGCATTGCTAGTTGATATGAAAACTTGTATTAATTAAACATGCTTAGTTTTTCTTTTAATCAGAAAATGTGTCAACTTTGTGCCAAATCAGTTGCTGGCACTAGGTCCAAATAATCAATTTTTTGATGCATCAATTTTTTGAACCAGCCTAATGGTGAAGGTATAGGGGGAAATGGCTGATATCCAAACAGCTATTATCAAGCAATGAATTAAGGTGATCAGATAAATGGCACATCAATCAATACAATGTGGCTAACACTATGCTGTAGTCACTCAGATGATTAAAACAAAGTTTAAAAAATGATGAAATATTGCTTTCAAAGTGAATCAATTTTTTGATTCCCTGACCAACCTGGATCAATTTATTGACACAATCAGCTGACTGGTTTTGATGGTTTTGATACTAATTATTTAATAAATCAAACTTTCACAATAATTTTAAGTAATTTATGTTCAAAAGTTATTACAATTAATTTTAGAAATAAAATATATGAAATGAAAAGAAGAAATTACATTATCATATTTGATTTCAATTGTCAAAACACAATCATGCCTCAAACTTTCTAGAAAGAAACTAAAATAACTTACGCAAACAGTTTGAGTCGTGACCGCGATGGGTGGAGTGAACAGTTGCGGGTCAGGTGGTGTGATTATTTTACTGGACTGGCCATTTTCCAGCTGGACTAGGTGGTTTTAGTGAAAGGTTGTCAATAATGGTATCAATTTTTTTATCCTTAAGTACAGTGCCTATGACAAGCTCCGCCCACTTTGCATCAAAAATTGACGCATCAAAAAATTGATTATTTGGACCTAGTGCCAGCAACTGAAATTCTAGTGTTTTAGGAGGTCATTACAATTACCCCGGCCCCATGACCCCCTCTGGATCCACCCCTGCCTGAAAAGGCACACTTTCATGACTCACGGCTAACATGGTACCATGGCCATAGTTGAAATCATCATTGATATTATGTTATAACTTTTCAAATTACCGCGCATTCAATACCAGTACCCAGGAGGCCAGAAACCGACAGGAAGGTTCAATGCACAGTGTAAGCCGTTGGTTCAAGCGTTGGTTAGTTGTCAGAAATGTCTTTCGTGCGCCGAATCAAGCTAGCAATACAAAATAGCGCAAGCACTAAACTGCTGCAGTCTGCAAATCAAAGACACATATATACCATTTTACCATTTGTATTTCTCATTTATATTATAATTTTGATTACGATGTTGTATTACGTTGATTTTGTGTTGTTCAATATTACTTAAAAGTGGAGGGGCCAGTTAACATTGCTGCCCCCCCCCCCAGCCCAAAAAGTGGTGGGGCCATGGCCCCTGCGGCCCCCCGGTTCCTACGCCTATGCATGCGATCCACACCGAGCTTTTCATGATGGAAGCTGGTCAGCCGGTGCTCAACGCCTTGAAAGTAAAAGGATGTCTGGTGCGTGGAAATCAAGCTGGCTTAGATGCAGATCGGAAATGTAAGTAACTTGATATTTCGTCGATTTGTCGAAATGTCTGGAAAGAAATGGCGATGCATTTCCCAAATAATTCGGATGGACTGCGAGTGGTTGTTGAGAAACGGCGAGTGCGTGTGGCGCAAAGCAGTGAGTGTGTCCCGTAAAAGGCTGTACTCCGGTGCCAGCGATAACATGATACTACCTCATCCTGCCCCTGATAATTGTTCATGTATTTGCGAATCATTCCATATAAATGGCTTAATGTTCGATTCGAGTGAAAAGGATACAAGTTGGGCGATACAAACGAAAAACACGACAGACAATTTAAAACACGCATCGCACACACACAAAAAATCGTAGTAACTATGTTAATAAAACGAACGAATTCAAGCTTTACACACCGTCGTCATAATTTTCGAGTTGGGATTTTAGCACGGCGAGGCTCCGGGAGGCCATAACGGCCGGCGTCAGGTGGTTCCAAGACGAGGTTCCAAGACGATAAGCATGCAAACTGACATACCGCACCGTAAGAACCCTGGAAAATTAGGTGTGTTTTGACAAACAATACGTGATTCGTGACCGGATCAGAATCAGGGAGTCTGCGTGAGAACATTAATTCATGAACTTCCGTAAACTTTTATTTAAACATGATATGATATACGTCATGAGCAGAAAACCTGTGAGCAGCGTCTGCAGATTACAATGGCATGTGATGCTGCAATGGACATGATCTTGCTGCACTGAACCTAACAGAAAGCAGTGTATGTTTAAAATATCCTGCATGTGACAGGCATAAACCGTTATGGAAGCGATTGTATCTAATGCATCTGATTTGTAAGCGCTGCAGCTTGCATGCAAGTACGCGAAGGCAGCCATTCAAGATTCTCACTTTCCTTTTCATTTGTTAATTTTCCTTTCTCCTGTAAATTCCCAGTCGGTAAATCTCCGGTTTTATTTCTCGCTATTGGTTGATGATCAGGGTTTCGCAATTCGGAATCGAACTATTACAAACGAGACAATGCGGTAGTACACGAGACAATACACCCATGACACTCTTGCGGCTGCGCCTAACATTACATTGGCAAACATACCACTACATGTACGTGCTCACTCAACAGTGAACAGTGTCTTGTCTAGAAACCCTTTACTTGATTACCAAATAATGCAGATTGTCACGTGATTCACATATGGCGTGCCTGTCTAAACCACGTGACATATTACTGCCAAAACAATGCAGGAAACACGTCCGTCGTCCGCGGAAACAGCGACGGGATTCCCTGGCTGGGCTTTTCCGGAAGCGTGAACTGAGGCTTTTGGCTCTTTTTAGATATGCATGGCACGTACTACATAGTAACAATTGTATAATTACTCACAGCAAATAAACATGCATTATATGTTGCATTTTGCTTTATCTTTCTTTTATAGTGACACGGAAGAAACGTTGCTACATGGAAGTGGAACAATGCCGGATGCACGTGCTATTTGTAATACCTACTTCAAAATCACTCAAACAATTCCTTGAGACTTGAATGGCAGTTTAAGGCTGGGAATAACACCAAAGCGATTCCAACCCGATACAAATACGAAGAGGGAATCTTGGAGAATACCCGGCTGGGACAGGCAGCGGCTTTCTTGTGATGTATCCACTATCCAGTGGCGCAAAACACGCTTGTCAGACTAACGCGGCGCTTTCTGCAGTCGTGTTCACCGCTAATGAGCTATTTTTAAGCCCAGCTTTAATTAATAGCCGACAAAATGGTGGATTAAGCCAGCTTACCAACGGTTAGTTGTTTTCCAAAGATAACACTCTGCTAGCTCGGCTGGACATTTGCATATTTCATAATTTGCGACTTGCGAGGAACACTATCAACTATCTTTGTATTTTATCTTACCTCATATAAAAGCGAAGGTATGCCTCGATCTCCATTGCTTGCGGTAGTAAAATAAACAAAGTATGGATGCAAGCTTGAACTTCGCTTAAAGTTCACCAAAGCCTCTTACCGAACGTCGTCGAAGTTTGTAAAAAAAAATGTTTGTGATAATCCCTCGAAGGACACTTATATCAGGACACATATTCCACACTATATCATAATAACCTCCAAACGCTAAACGCCCCCCCCCCCCCGTTGCCTCATCCCACCTCAGCAGGCACGTTTTACACTGCGTATCATCTCTGACAAAGCGGCATCCTGCGTCGTGTTTGCTCGGCGGCGCGACTGATGGGCTTGTCTGATTGGTACAGAGAGCCTGATCAAACTGCTCTCGAGATAAGGGGAACACCCCGGGTTCAGCGAACGGACCCGGCGTGTTTGCGGTCAGCATGCCGAGAGGCGCCCGCCGAGATAGAGCGACATGATACGAGAGGCACCTCCTGTCACCGAGAGAGTTAACTCACCTGCTGAGAACGCCGACTGGCCGGCCAGATCAGCTTTGTGGGGCGTAAACTTAATACTGTCTACTATGCCCTAGGGCATCATGGGGTGATGCAGAAGAGCTGTTAAACTCGACTATTTTTTTTGTAGTTTTGTAGTTGTTGTTTTTAGTTTTGTAGTTTGTTTGTAGTTTTGTATTTGTTGTTGTAGTTTTGTAGTTTTTTTTAGTTTTGTAGTTTTTTTTTTGTGTAGTTCTGAAGTTTTTTTGTAGTTTGGCTCGTCTCTCGTCCGAGTTTGCTCACGCAGTTTATTGGTTCACTCCCAGTATAGGCATACGAACGGGGTGCATGATCCCCACTATATGCGCAACCCCGGCGCGCCTCCGATCTCGGACACGACGCGCGGTCTCCTCGCCGACCGCTCCGAGGCCCTGCGGCGATGGGGCCGCGGTTCGGACCGGTACCGGGCAGCGAACCAGCTGGCTCATGCTGCTTCCCGGTCCGACAAGCGGCGCCACATCGGTGAACGTGTCACCGCGCGAGGGCGGGGTTCGGCTTGGCGCGGCGCGAGGGACATTGTGGGCAGAAAGAAGTGTGCTCTGCAGGTCACGCCGTCTGTGTCGCCCGATGCCATGAACTCATTCTTTGTGAATGTTGGTCCTCGTGTCGCCGCTGAACTCGAATCCCAAAGCCCGCCCCCGGAGCTCCCTACTCGCCTCCCGAGAGTAGGGGCATGCGCACTCTATCTCGGTCCCATCAGCCTCAGAACCCTCCACCAAATCTTTTCCTCCATGCATAACTTACCTGCCCGCGGTCCCGACGGGCTTTGCATTCGGATTTTCAAGCTATCTTTCAACTCTATCGGCCACATCATGCTTCATCTAGTCAATTCCTGCATCGTATCCAATGATATTCCCGCCGCCTGGAAACACTCCCTCGTCTACCCTAACTATAAATCCGGAGATCCTACAAATCCTTCAAACTACCGACCCATATCACTACTTCCAGTCATTGCCAAAATAGTAGAGCGCGCGGTCCAGCGTCAGCTATACTATTACCTCAACTCCAACAAACTTCTATCCCCATCCCAGCACGGCTTCCGGCCCCGGCACTCTACCGAGACGGCTCTCTCATTTGTCACGGATAGCATACTTTCGGCCACTGATCAAGGTCATATCTCTTTCTTGTGCTTGACTGACCTGAGTAAATGTTTCGATGTCATCAATCATGATAAATTGTTAGAAAAACTTCAGTTGCTGGGCGTCGACACAACCTGGTTCAAAAATGATCTTGGCGGTCACACTCAGGGTGTTAGCATCACTGGCTCTGATGGTCGTATTAGTGCCTCTTCCCGTCAGGCAATCAATCAGGGCGTCTTCCAGGGCTCTAGCCTTGGTCCTGTCCTCTTCTACGCGTTTGCCAATGACCTGAGCCTGTACGCCGGCGACGCACAAGTCGTGCAGTATGCCGACGACACTCAGGACATTGTTTCAGGGCCAAAATCTGCGATACCGAACCTTGTCTCTCGCCTGGAGCACTCTCTGTCGTGTCTCGGCGATTATTTCCACTTGAACGGACTTAAAGTTAACGTTTCCAAATTTGAGTTTATCGTTTTCGGTTCCAAGCAAAATTTGCGCACTCTCCCAACTATCAATGTCTCATACCGTGATACATGTCTGACGCCTAGCAACGAAGTGAAAAATCTCGGTCTTATTTTTGACCGGCATCTGTCCTGGGACGCACATGTTCGAGCCCTCTCGCGTAAGTGCTGTGGTATCCTAATTGCCCTTTCCCACCTTCGTCATTACCTTCCTCCCGAGACCCTTCCTGAAATTGTTACCGCCTTGGTCATCTCGCACATCCGCTACTGCATTGCAGTATATGGGAACGGCACTGCCAAGAATCTTGCCGCTATCCAAAAGATTGTGAACTTTGCTGCCCGGGTCATCTCAGGCAAGCGTAAGTTTGATCATGTGTCTGATGTGCGAGATGCACTCGGCTGGCTCGAATCCCCCCAACTTTTCCACTATCAGTCCTTATGCCTTCTTCACAAAATCATCAGCGCCAGAGAACCTGAGTGCATCGCCCGCCAGATATGTGCCAACCGAGACAATCCTGCTCATGCCCGCTCAACCCGACAGGATCATCTCCTACAGTTACCCGCTATCCGCACAGAGGCCGGGCGGCGTCGATTTATGTACAGGGTCCCACAGCAGATGAACGAGTTGCCAGCGGACATTCGGGGCTGGAAGGGAGCGCACTTTAGAACAAGGCTGAAGGCTTACCTACGTTATCTCGGTGGCTCTTAATCCGTGTGTGTTTAGTGTTTTAGTGTCATTTTAGCATTCATCCGTTTTTGTCATGTTTCTTATAGTCATGTCATAGTTGGCCTGTGTATGTCTGCGTTCGGTACGAGTGTGAATGTTTTACATGCATGTCATTGTCCCATTTTACTGACGAGAGGGCCGTAATAGCCACAGGTGATGTGGATGGCCTTTAATAATGTACTTCTACTATATGGTCAATATTTTTGCTAGAATATGCCATTTTGTTAAATATAGAAAATGTGAGAGAGGGAAGAGTTAGTACATCCAGACAAGAAGCGCTCAAATCTGCAAATAAATTTTGCATAGGGAGGTTGGGTTATCTCAAAACGAGATTTAAAAAAATCAACGGCGCAACATTTTCCATGATATTCCTGCGCATCTGTCTCCCGCCTTTCGCCTGACGTGGATCACCCATCCCCGGCCACGCCCGGCCGGGGCAGACAGAGCAGACCGTGGTCTCTCATTACAGACCACAGACCGTGGTCTCCGGCCGGGGCAGACAGAGCAGACCGTGGTCTCCGGCCGGGGCAGACAGAGCAGACCGTGGTCTCTCATTACAGACCACAGACCGTGGTCTCCGGCCGGGGCAGACAGAGCAGACCGTGGTCTCTCATTACAGACCACAGACCGTGGTCTCCGGCCGGGGCAGACAGAGCAGACCGTGGTCTCCGGCCGGGGCAGACAGAGCAGACCGTGGTCTCTCATTACAGACCACAGACCGTGGTCTCCGGCCGGGGCAGACAGAGCAGACCGTGGTCTCTCATTACAGACCACAGACCGTGGTCTCCGGCCGGGGCAGACAGAGCAGACCGTGGTCTCTCATTACAGACCACAGACCGTGGTCTCCGGCTGGGGCAGACAGAGCAGACCGTGGTCTCCGGCCGGGGCAGACAGAGCAGACCGTGGTCTCCGGCCGGGGCAGACAGAGCAGACCGTGGTCTCCGGCCGGGGCAGACAGAGCAGACCGTGGTCTCTCATTACAGACCACAGACCGTGGTCTCCGGCCGGGGCAGACAGAGCAGACCGTGGTCTCCGGCCGGGGCAGACAGAGCAGACCGTGGTCTCTCATTACAGACCACAGACCGTGGTCTCCGGCCGGGGCAGACAGAGCAGACCGTGGTCTCCGGCCGGGGCAGACAGAGCAGACCGTGGTCTCTCATTACAGACCACAGACCGTGGTCTCCGGCCGGGGCAGACAGAGCAGACCGTGGTCTCCGGCCGGGGCAGACAGAGCAGACCGTGGTCTCCGGCCGGGGCAGACAGAGCAGACCGTGGTCTCTCATTACAGACCACAGACCGTGGTCTCCGGCCGGGGCAGACAGAGCAGACCGTGGTCTCTCATTACAGACCACAGACCGTGGTCTCCGGCCGGGGCAGACAGAGCAGACCGTGGTCTCCGGCCGGGGCAGACAGAGCAGACCGTGGTCTCCGGCCGGGGCAGACAGAGCAGACCGTGGTCTCCGGCCGGGGCAGACAGAGCAGACCGTGGTCTCTCATTACAGACCACAGACCGTGGTCTCCGGCCGGGGCAGACAGAGCAGACCGTGGTCTCCGGCCGGGGCAGACAGAGCAGACCGTGGTCTCCGGCCGGGGCAGACAGAGCAGACCGTGGTCTCTCATTACAGACCACAGACCGTGGTCAGAGACCGTGGTCTCCGGCTGGGGCAGACAGAGCAGACCGTGGTCTCTCATTACAGACCACAGACCGTGGTCTCCGGCCGGGGCAGACAGAGCAGACCGTGGTCTCCGGCTGGGGCAGACAGAGCAGACCGTGGTCTCCGGCCGGGGCAGACAGAGCAGACCGTGGTCTCTCATTACAGACCACAGACCGTGGTCACAGACCGTGGTCTCCGGCTGGGGCAGACAGAGCAGACCGTGGTCTCCGGCCGGGGCAGACAGAGCAGACCGTGGTCTCTCATTACAGACCACAGACCGTGGTCTCCGGCCGGGGCAGACAGAGCAGACCGTGGTCTCCGGCTGGGGCAGACAGAGCAGACCGTGGTCTCCGGCCGGGGCAGACAGAGCAGACCGTGGTCTCTCATTACAGACCACAGACCGTGGTCACAGACCGTGGTCTCCGGCTGGGGCAGACAGAGCAGACCGTGGTCTCCGGCCGGGGCAGACAGAGCAGACCGTGGTCTCCGGCCGGGGCAAACAGAGCAGACCGTGGTCTCCGTCCGGGGCAGACAGAGCAGACCGTGGTCTCCGGCCGGGGCAGACAGAGCAGACCGTGGTCTCCGGCCGGGGCAAACAGAGCAGACCGTGGTCTCTCATTACAGACCACAGACCGTGGTCAGAGACCGTGGTCTCCGGCTGGGGCAGACAGAGCAGACCGTGGTCTCCGGCCGGGGCAGACAGAGCAGACCGTGGTCTCCGGCCGGGGCAAACAGAGCAGACCGTGGTCTCTCATTACAGACCACAGACCGTGGTCACAGACCGTGGTCTCCGGCTGGGGCAGACAGAGCAGACCGTGGTCTCCGGCCAGGGCAGACAGAGCAGACCGTGGTCTCCGGCCGGGGCAGACAGAGCAGACCGTGGTCTCCGGCCGGGGCAAACAGAGCAGACCGTGGTCTCTCATTACAGACCACAGACCGTGGTCAGAGACCGTGGTCTCCGGCTGGGGCAGACAGAGCAGACCGTGGTCTCCGGCCGGGGCAGACAGAGCAGACCGTGGTCTCCGGCTGGGGCAGACAGAGCAGACCGTGGTCTCCGGCTGGGGCAGATAGAGCAGACCGTGGTCTCCGGCCGGGGCAGACAGAGCAGACTGTGGTCTCTCATTACCTAATGCAGATTCCCGCCGTGGTGCCTGGCGCACGCGAGCTCATCTATAGACGCGACCCGCTGGCTGCTGGCCGCCGTCCCGCCGTCCCGGACGGCCGTGGCTGCTGCCCGCCGTCCCGGACGGCCGTGGCTGCTGCCCGCCGTCCCGCCGTCCCGTACGGCCGTGGCTGCTGGCCGCCGTCCCGTACGGCCGTGGCTGCTGCCCGCCGTCCCGGACGGCCGTGGCTGCTGCCCGCCGTCCCGGACGGCCGTGGCTGCTGCCCGCCGTCCCGGACGGCCGTGGCTGCTGCCCGGCGTCCCGGACGGCCGTGGCTGCTGCCCGCCGTCCCGTACGGCCGTGGCTGCTGCCCGGCGTCCCGGATGGCCGTGGCTGCTGCCCGCCGTCCCGGACGGCCGTGGCTGCTGCCCGCCGTCCCGGACGGCCGTGGCTGCTGCCCGCCGTCCCGGACGGCCGGGGCTGCTGCCCGCCGTCCCGGACGGCCGTGGCTGCTGGCCGCCGTCCCGGACGGCCGTGGCTGCTGGCCGCCGTCCCGGACGGCCGTGGCTGCTGGCCGCTGTCCCGGACGGCCGTGGCTGCTGGCCGCCGTCCCGGACGGCCGTGGCTGCTGCCCGCCGTCCCGGACGGCCGTGGCTGCTGCCCGGCGTCCCGGACGGCCGTGGCTGCTGGCCGCCGTCCCGGACGGCCGTGGCTGCTGGCCGCCGTCCCGGACGGCCGTGGCTGCTGGCCGCCGTCCCGGACGGCCGAATGGCCCGGGGAGACACGCGAACGACGGGCCATCCCGCCGCCGGGACGCTGGGGCCGGGGTCGGGGTCGGGGCCGGGGCCGGGGCCGGGGCCGGGGCCGGGGCCGGGGCCGGGGCCGGGGCCGGGGCCGGGGCCGGGGCCGGGGCCAGGAGCCTGCGACTGAGCTCTCTCTGGTCTCTAGTGGCAAAGTCTCTGGTCCGATTTTACTAACACGGTTCAGTAGTTCACTCGGACAGTATCTAGTCTGATTTCTCAATTTGAAGGAATCTGACCTTGATTCGGTTTAAACATGTGCTCTTGTACGTTTTAGCACGACAGATTGGCGCTGGTCACAAAGTGCAGATAGATGGCATTCTGAGCAATAGTTTCTGAGCAATAGTCCACGACAAGCAATGGTTTAGTCTGCTATAGGTTTCTGATAGTCCGACATCAGTTTTCAGTGTATGGCTAACAATTGTAACACATACTCGTGAAAACGCGTAAGCCCAAAACGCTAAACACTACTGGAAATCGACCAGACGTTTACAGACACTATCCAGCTCACGGTAGTATGTGTCTTAGTAGCCCTCGTCGATTGAGTGCGTGTGCACTGCTAATAACGCAATAAACACGTGATCACGCAATCATCCAAGTAGTCACACCGCAGAGTGTGCCAACAATCACAATCGCGTGTCAGCGCGAGGGTCCGGGACATTGTTGGATTGGGAATGTGTACACCGAGTGATTGATTCCCAGAAAAGTCCGTTTAGTTATCGCCTGTCTCCGTATATCAACTCTTGACGGAAGTGAGGGATACGGATTTTATATGGTCCCGGGCTGCTGCTGAACCACACCTGCTTCGTGAGTGTCACAAAGTCGAGACGCGCAGACTGATAACTCACAAACTCACCTACTCACGAAACTCACACACCCACGAGCTCACGAACTTGCTCTGCCAACACCGGCGACTCTGTATCCGGAACTCGGCCCTCTATTTCAGTGGAATCTTCTGAGCAGTTCCTTATTAGGAGTCGGACGTCAATGCAACGATAAGAATTATCCCCAAGCGGGAAGTGTATGTACGTCATGCAACGATAGTAAAACTGAATTGACGCAAAGCGAGTTGCTAAGTTTGCGTTCGTCTTTCCATTCAGGATGTTGTGGTTGGATTCCGAGGTGAGGGTCGGTATCTTTTGACGGAGCAACTACGGAAGCGAATTTTTTTTTTCGTTGATAATTTTCAGATGATCGTGAGTGATTGGCGAGATTAAGCCCGTAAACACTAAAATAGCCTGGCGCATGACGCACAGCGACTATTTGTATCTGTTAGTCCTGCGGACCTTAAACACGCGAACATTTTGTTGTTGTTGTAAACCTGGATCAGTCATCTATCATATATGCCTGGCAATTCAACTATTTTACCTATATTCAAAATAGCATTGGTGTATGTACACACAAATTCTTCATAGCTTATCATAGATTGGCAATAGAAACCCAGTTCCCACGAAACAAATAGGTACCTAAATATTTGTCCACATATTTTGCATTATAGTTTGCATTATTACTTTATATCGGAAAAAGAAGACGCTTTACAGATCGTCCCTACCATAGACAGCGCCGCGCCGCCGCGCCGGGACTTCTCTCAACACCTGACTGGCCTAAATCGGGCCTTTTTGTGCGATCAGCTGCCTCCACAGCTGTGTCTCACTCGGCGCCCACAGCGGCTGAATACGAGCTGCGAGGCCGCCGCAGATGCTGTGAGCTCCTGCTCTGGCGGCTGGCAGATGGCGGAGATACTGCAGCTCAGCTGCCGGCAGCGAGCCGCCGCCGCCACCGCCGCACAGTGGGCGAGAACGGCCCGCCGCCGCACAGTGGGCGAGAACGCCGCACCGCCGCACAGTGGGCGAGAACGGCCCGCTAGCGGGACATAAGGCAGACAATACGATGTTAAACATGACTATTGCATACGGCTCATTTTCAAGCAAAATGTCCATAGCATGAAAGTATAGCATCGATTCGCCAATAAATTTGCTTATTTCTTATGCATAATGTCTTCAAACATACACTATTGTTAAGCCGTCGATATTGCTAGGGCGCGCCTCATTCTCATCGCATGGATATATGCTCATTTGATAGGCGAAGAACGTTTAGTAGAGGCTTTGTGTTTTTTTATTGAAACTAAAAATCATCACCAGCCCGAAATACCTAAATATGACTTTTTCATGTGAATGAGCAATTTTATATTCTACCATTAATTGAGGTATGCTTTTTGACGCAGCTGTCCAACATAATCAAAATTGAGTTAAGCCTACAATTTTACTCCGCGGTTCTCCGCTTTGATGAAGTATTTTTATGCTTCGTTAGGGTTTATACTTTGTGTCTTAAACAAAGAAACCTTGCGCATATTTACGCTTTTTTATTTTGGAGCTTATTTTATAGTGTACATCACTATTAACACTGCGCCATTACAATGCCCGGATCTCTGCTGTCCCTAGTTAACTGGCCGTACAAAGACCATTTTTGTTTTATAAAAAGATAAATGCAATACAAAAAGTATGAAGATAGAAAATAACAAGGGCTACAAAATGGGTATCTCGGATTTTTGAAACTTTTGTTTTTGACCCAAAAACTTAAAAAAAAGATACCCTCAAAATCAAAATTTTCAAACATTTTCCAAAAACTGGAATATATGATGGAGAACCACATATGGCCAATACCCAAACCAAATTTCAAAGCAATATCTTTGTTTTTGACTGACTTATGGCTCCCTAAGTAAGAGTAACTCATGACGTCATATTTAGAATTGCGTGTTTTGGCTTGTATTGACCAGATACAGACAAATAAATGCCAGCACTATATTTCTGAGACAAACCCGGTCTAGAAACATGCCTTTTGTATTTAGATTTATCAATTTCAAATTTTGACCTTATGTGACCTGACCTTGATCTGAGCTGACCTTGACACTAACTTCACTTAAATGAGGTTATATGGTAAAATGACTATCACTATCGAATTATACGTGTAAAATAGCCCATAAAACATAAGTCGCATGACTTCGTTGATTTTCTGCGCACATAGTGACGTTTTGTGACCTGACCATGACCTTGACCTTTGCCAAGAATCTAACTTTAGCTCATGCGGGACGTGTATTATACCTTTGGGAGCACTTTGGGTGATCATGGTATGTGACCTCAATTCCACAATTTAGAGTATGCTGTAGATGCGACTCACTGAGATATTTCGAATGCCGCCTTGCGCGTCTCGCTGCGATCATTGGTTCCGGAAATAACGAAGGGGGGGGGGGCAGGGGCAATATTTGCCCCCGGTCAATGCCGGGTTAAACCCAGATAAAAGGAAGTGCATTTTTTTTTTAGCTCCCTGATTCATAAGCTATCGATTGATATGCAGCATGTTCAAACCAATGCCGTAAAATGAAGCAGAAACGCTGTGTCGCGCTAAAAGGCCGTTCTCGCCCAATGTGCGCCGCCGCCGCCGCCGCCGCCGCGGGGACGGTCGGCGCGGCGAGCGGCATCGATCGAGCTACAGATGCGGGCCAGGGCAGGGGCGGGACGAGCGGGGGGGGGGGGGCAGGGCGGGACGAGCGGGGCGGGGGGGGGGGGGGGGGGGGGGCAGGGCGGGACGGGCGGGGCGTGGCGGAGAAGGGCGAGACGGGCGGGATGGGATGGGATGGGATGGGATGGGATGGTATGGGATGGGATGGGATGGGATGGGATGGGATGGGATGGGGATGGGATGGGATGGGATGGGATGGGATGGGATGGGATGGTGTATCAATAGTTTGGTAATCGACATTTTCCCATCCTTCAAGAGCGCAAATTCCAATTCGTCACGAGACTTGTATTTCCAATTTCTCAGCTGGACGTACATTTTCATCAACTTCCACGTTAAATGAAACAGTTCACTTTTAACATGGGGTTTTGAGTTGAGATAGTCAAGTTGTAGTCTATGCTCGAAAATGGACTTGAGAAGCTTTCACATCTTCATAGAAACCCCTTAATTAATTAAAATTGACTTACCGGAGTCTTAGAAGTCTGAACGAGTATCCTCCTGTGACGCCTAGCGCTGATTGACTGATTTGGCGTATGATTATGACGTATGGCTTGGAGAATAAGTATTATAAACATCAATTTTGTGTTTTTGACCACCCAAAATAAACAACATGTTTTTTTCGGAGAAAAAAATCCACAAAATATATTTTCGTGAATTTGAAAAGTGAATTATCGAATACCAAAACAAGGTGACCAGCCCAAATCCACTGGAAAAAGGGGGTACCTTTTTGCCACAAAAAGAACACCCCTCGGAGAGAGGCTGGATCCGCAGTACCGATAACCCGACCACTATGTTCTCACAGCAGTCCCGTTTGGGGACCGACCGAGTGGTACCTTGACTGCCTTGACTGACTGAAGTGCATTGACTGCACTTCATGCTATTGCAGAAAAGTTTAGAGAACAATATCCTAATGCGACAAATATGATCACAAAGAACAGCTACGTTGGTGATCTGATACAATCAGTTTGGACCACAAATGATGCAGTCGTGATAGCCTCCCAGGACCCCAGGTACAAGATATCCTCGCGCAAGGCAATTTTACGATTAAACACTGGACCATTTCGGGTCCAACAGAGTTTAAAGATTCTGACAAAGTTATCAAAAGCAGAACGTGAAAAAATACTCGGAATGTCATGGTAGCTCTTGTCTGCTCAATTTTTGTTTGACGCTAAATTTAATTTCTCTAAAAAACGAGGTAAGGTCAACGTGGGCCCAAATATATCCAAGCATGATATTGTTCACGCAATACCACCTATATTGACCAGGAGGATGCTTCTGCGACAAACCGCAACTATCTATGACCCTCTCGAGCTCATTGTACCGTTCACTATTTAAGGAAAAAATCCTGATGAAAAACCTAATCCCAAGACACCTCTCAAACCGACACATCGACTGGGATGAACCTGTGCAAGAGGAAAGTATAAATGAGTGAATCGCATTTTTCGCAGACATCTTTAAATTAGAGGACCTCCGTTTTCAAAGATGCCTACAGTCACCAGACGCAGTCGGCGATCCGCATTTACACGCACAGGACTTGCATTTGTTAAAGGGAATGTTTCACCTTTGTATTAGTTTTAAACTGAGATAGCCATTATCTTGGGCCCTTATTGAAATGTCTAAATTACTAAGTAATTTCCCCCAAAACCTAACCGTTTTAAAGAAATTGAATTTACCGTTTGCCAAATGACTCCAGGCTGGTGCAGCCGCTGATTGGCTGACACCACCTTTTCAGCCGATCCCACTTTGTCAGCCAGTCAGCGGCGGTATGTAGCTCAATAATGACATCATTCGCCCAAATCTAAAAACTTAATTTGTATCAAGTTCAGTGACTTTTCGAGTGAAAAAACATCACCATCGTTTTCAGCGGCACTTACTTCATTTTTTCTACTACAACCAGCGTATATTTGACAACTTTCAGAAAGGTGAAATTTCCCTTTAAATAAAATTATACATCACAGTGCTCATATTTGTTGACAATACAGATGGGATGGCATGAGATGGGATGGGATGGGATGGGATTGGATAGAATGGAATGGGATGGGATGGGATGGGATGGGATGGGATGGGATGGGATGGGATGGGATGGGATGGGATGGGATGGGATGGGATGGGATGGGACGGGACGGGACGGGACACGGGGAGGCTGGACAAAGCGGGACGGGACGGAACATAACCTTTTTCATTATATTTTATTCCATTCTACTTACATGCTCAGGCATCAACAACTTGTCCTGTCCCCTTTCTTCGTCCGCAACCAGAATAAATAAACGTGTTCCATTCCGTTCGACTCTCATTCTGTATTAGGATTCCTATTCCGTATTAGGATTCCTATTCCGTATTAGGATTCCGATGTTTGTTTATCTCACTCCATTCTGATCCCTACTCATCAGCGGCCGGGCCCGCGAATCCCCAACCTCGCCAGGGCGCGGACAGGTGGGCGTGTCACTTCGCTCTGCAGCCTGTATCATTCTTATCACCAATCAGAGGAAAGCAGGCAGAGTACGAAACGGGTTCATTTGAAAAGATCCAATCCTATCCGAATCCGTAAGCCTCTGATCCTGATCCAATCCAATCCGGCAGATGAATCAAAAGCTGAACCGGTCTAATCCGGTCCGGTAGCAATATAGTTAAAAAGTTTGCAGACAAATTTAAAGAGCTAACAGGAAAAAAAGAAGGACATTAGTAGGTGTATTCCCATTTGTCTTATCAGCAATCATCACCAAGGACACAAAACCTAGACAGACACCAAAACTAGCAAAATCTGAGTTTAAAAATGGTGCATGATTAGTGACATGTGACCTATTACGTGTATTCCGTATCTTGTGCCTATTTGCCATGTCAGGTGGACCTGCTGGAGGGTGTTACCCACTGTGACCTGTGGACCATGCATATTTGCCATGTCAGGTGGACCTGCTGGAGGGTGTTACCCACTGTGACCTGTGGACCGTGCATATCTGCCATGTCAGGTGGACCTGCTGGAGGGTGTTTCCCACTGTGACCTGTGGACCATGCCTATTTGCCATGTCAGGTGGACCTGCTGGAGGGTGTTACCCACTGTGACCTGTGGACCATGCCTATTTGCCATGTCAGGTGGACCTGCTGGAGGGTGTTACCCACTGTGACCTGTGGACCATGCCTATTTGCCATGTCAGGTGGACCTGCTGGAGGGTGTTACCCACTGTGACCTGTGGACCGTGCCTATTTGCCATGTCAGGTGGACCTGCTGGAGGGTGTTACCCACTGTGACCTGTGGACCATGCATATTTGCCATGTCAGGTGGACCTGCTGGAGGGTGTTACCCACTGTGACCTGTGGACCGTGCATATCTGCCATGTCAGGTGGACCTGCTGGAGGGTGTTACCCACTGTGACCTGGGGACCGTGCATATCTGCCATGTCAGGTGGACCTGCTGGAGGGTGGCATCTACTGTGACCTCTAACGTTTGACCTGTGACCTGTGACCAGTGACCTGTAATCAGTGACCTTTTACCCATGTGTCTGTCTGCTGTGTCATCTTGACCTGCTGGAGTGTGGCACCTACGATAGGGGTGCAATTACAACATAACAAAAGCACCTTCAGCATGCTGACAGGAGAGGGAGGGGTGACAACGACATACCGACACATCCAGCCTGCCGTTATGGACGGTGTTGGGCTGCTGATGTGGCTGCTGCTGCTGCTGCTGCTGCTGCTGCTGCTGCTGCTGCTGCTGTGGCTACAGTTGCTGCTCCTGCTGCTGCTGTGAGCCGGCCAAATGCTGCTGGGTGTTGGGCTGCTGCTGTGGCTGTGGTAGCTGCTGCTGCTGCTGCTGCTTTAACTTACGTTAGTTGTAGGAATCGCTCCAGATCGAAAATAGCGCCAGACGCGCCACGCATATTTGGAAATGTCGAATACAAAGTACAGACCCACCATACTTAGGGAGCCATAAGTCAGTCCACACTCAAGATATTGCTTTGACATTTGGTTTGGGCATCGTCCATACTTTGTTCTCCAATATATATTCCGACTTTTTAATATGATTCGATATTTTATATAATTTTCTGGATATTTTTTTGGGGAGAGAAAAAATCCACAAAATCAAAATTTCCAAATATATTCAAAAACCGGAATATATATTGGAGAACGAAGTATAGACATGACAATACCCAAACCGAATTTCAAAGCAATATCTTTAGATTTGGCTGACTTATGGGTACTTAAGTATGATGGGTCTGGATTTTGTATTCGATATTTCCAAATAACCACGCACCCCTTTCCCTCCATGCTACCAAAATGATATAAAATAGAGGAAACACGAACGAGGCAAAAAATAACGATTTTGTTTTCTTCGCAAGAAGATATTTTTCGCAGTCAGTACCCATTTTCATCGCCAGTTTCAGTTTTTTTTTTTTGGGGGGGGGGTAATTTTTATTGCCGCCCCCGTCGAGCGTGGGATGGGGGAGGGCTTTTGCCCCTGCCCCCCCCCCCCCTGTATCCGCCAGTGGCAGCGTGATGGCTTGACATTAACGTCAGTCAGAATCTGGCCTTACCATCAAGAGTGCTTGCTTGTCCATTTCCTAGTGTTTTAGTTTCTGAGCTCCTGGGGACTAGTGCTCCTGGCTCCTTGGAGTGTGCTCCTGGGAGCTCCTGGATCTCCCAGCTCCTGTTAGTGTACTGCATTTGATTCAGTTAATTGGTTCACTGTTGTTCTTCATGATGCCCAACATTTTGATCATTAACAGAGACAGCTGTCTGTTAATGTGCAATGTCCAGTCCAGTCACACTGAGGCAGCTGTCTGTTAATGTGCAATGTCCAGTCCAGTCACACTGAGGCAGCTGTCTGTTAATGTGCAATGTCCAGTCCAGTCACACAGAGACAGCTGTCTGTTAATGTGCAATGTCCAGTCCAGTCACACAGAGACAGCTGGCTGTTAATGTGCAATGTCCAGTCCAGTCACACAGAGGCAGCTGTCTGTTAATGTGCAATGTCCAGTCCAGTCACACAGAGACAGCTGTCTGTTAATGTGCAATGTCCAGTCCAGTCACACTGAGGCAGCTGTCTGTTAATGTGCAATGTCCAGTCCAGTCACACAGAGGCAGCTGTCTGTTAATGTGCAATGTCCAGTCCAGTCACACTGAGGAAGCTGTCTGTTAATGTGCAATGTCCAGTCCAGTCACACTGAGGCAGCTGTCTGTTAATGTGCAATGTCCAGTCTAGTCACACTGAGGCAGCTGTCTGTTAATGTGCAATGTCCAGTCCAGTCACACAGATACAGCTGTCTGTTAATGTGCAATGTCCAGTCCAGTCACACAGAGACAGCTGTCTGTTAATGTGCAATGTCCAGTCCAGTCACACTGAGGCAGCTGTCTGTTAATGTGCAATGTCCAGTCCAGTCACACTGAGGCAGCTGTCTGTTAATGTGCAATGTCCAGTCCAGTCACACAGAGACAGCTGTCTGTTAATGTGCAATGTCCAGTCCAGTCACACTGAGGAAGCTGTCTGTTAATGTGCAATGTCCAGTCCAGTCACACAGAGACAGCTGTCTGTTAATGTGCAATGTCCAGTCCAGTCACACTGAGGCAGCTGTCTGTTAATGTGCAATGTCCAGTCCAGTCACACAGAGGCAGCTGTCTGTTAATGTGCAATGTCCAGTCCAATCACACACAAATACTAGACCTTGCTGCTACTAGTGGCATAGTCAATATCAACACACTCAAGCACTCAAGCTAATAGCGTGCAAAGTATGGTGCTTCAATTTGGCCAGAGATTGAACCTTTACCTTACCATTTGTCTGTATCTGTTGATGCATTTTGTTAAAATAGACCAGTACCTGGGTTTATAATGTCATTGCTGATGCTTGATTACTTTGATACTTTGATCTTTCTTTCAGTGGCCTATTTATGAATCTTGTAGGTAACCATGCATGTAACCCTTGTCCTACGGGGACATTTCTCACCTTCGCCCTACGGGGGGGGGGGGGGCTGACAGCCCCCCCGTTTAACTTCCAAACCAAGCAACTTAGAGCAATGCGGTAAGAACCAGCATGTTGCCTGTCATGAGATGAATCTAACATTATGCGATTTTGAGGTTTCAGGTCAACGGGTGACCTTCCAGGTCAAGTGAATGACCTAAGATCAACCACGTCCAAAAATAGCGATTGTACAGGGCGCTTAGTACCCATAACTTCCGAACAGAGAGAGATAGAGAGACACCGTAAAAAGTACCGTGATGCCTGTCATAAGGAAAATCCAAAAGCATCCAATTTTGAGCATCTAGGTTAACTGGTGACCTTTGGGGTCAGGTCAATGGCTCTTTGGGTTCTGACATGACCTTGACGAAAAGGTCATAGGTCACGATCTAAAAGCCGTATACACTTCACATTTTATAGAATACGTATAATTGTTGTAAACTCAGCTACTGAAAATTTCAGCAAGATGCACCGCATATGTAAAAAGTTATTCAAGAAAAACATCGGATGGGGCTATTTTAGGACCCCCCGTAGGGCGAGGGTTAATTAATGTTTTTTTATACATCCTGCCTCAAGGTATTGACAGTTGTGTCCTGCTGCTGTTCTAGTAATGTTCTAAATGTTCTAACAAGGTATATTTTAGGATACAAATTACATCGCCATTTCATATGTCGAAAACGCGTAAAAATGTCTATTCTCCAATCCGGTCCAATCCGGAATCCGTTATATTATCAATTCTCTGAACCGATCCAGTCCGGTCCATCCGTATTGGACCGGATGACAAATCCGGTGGATTTGTCCGGACCGTTTCGTTCTCTGAAAGCAGGTGAAGGGAGGAGAGACCGGGACGGAATGGCAGTTCCCATCTCAGCGAGGCTGCATTGTTTCGGGATGAGTGTTGGACTCAGGAAGAAGGGCAGGTTGGCCCGATGTGCGCGGGTGTCCTTCATGCCGAGGTCGCTGGTAGACGGCGGTACGAGGATAACTGACACGAGGAAAGTGGGCACACAGCCGGCACACGTGTCACGCAGAGACGGTCCGTGGTAGCAGCTGAGCGACAGTTTCCTCAGAGCGGGGATGTTAACAGATGCAGAGTGCAGACAGTATGTTATCTGATGAGTTGCGGTGTCATTTTGCCAAAAATCGGCTGGTCTGACAGATCAGGATGAGGTAATATCAATGCGAGAAGGTAACGCCAGACGGTGGTTCAGGACATCAAGAGCAGCTTCATTGCAAATTAATAAAAGGCAAAGACAATGAAAGAACTAAACAGTTCAATATTTCCGCTGAGTGGCTTACTTTGCTCCAGGTCAAAATATCGAAACGCATGTTATACAGTGAGTGAGAAGTGTCGACATGGCGGTCAACAGTTCAAATATCACCGAAATAACTGTGAAGTTGAGCGTGCCAAAATTTCGTCCTTGTTCAATCAATAAAACATACGCATCCATTTGAGAGAAAACAACGGGTGTGATTCCACCACCAATGAGACATTTCCAAGCACTCTGAGAGTGGCTTGCACGACGCTCACCGTTAATGGTCTATCTGAATTCTGACAACCCAGTTTTCCACCACCAGGAAGAGGATAGAACTGCAACTGCCGAACAGACGCCTCTCTCCCGTGTCGCCAACTGAGATCCAGACAAGGAAAAGATCCCATTGCCTCGTGGACACCACAGGTAACCCGGATCTGGACTTCTCTCCCCTTTTCCATGCATTGTCCTCGTCTCGACATTGCCGATATGCCATTGTTATCACACGACAAGGGGAGCAAACATTGCTGAGTTAAATGCACACTGATTGGCGTCAAGGCCAAGCATTCTTCAGATGTGCTTTTGGGAAGCAGCCCTTTGCCTTAACGGAGCTATCGCCAATCTCTTTCTGATGTACGCTGAAACACACGCTGAGTTTCCTACAGCCTCAAAAGAAACGGCGCTCGTTAAGGGCACGCACCTAACATGCAACGTTTGGCCATATTTGGGACTGTCCGCGATCTGGGCCAGAACAGACAATGCAAAGTAGATGACGGCATCGTATTACCCTTCAGTTTCCTGGTTCATATCAGCAGCTTGTGAGGCAGGCTGAAAATGGCTCACGTTCGATGGGAAAGGCAAGCAGTTTCAGACTCAGTCCAGTTTCAGTCCGCACGCCTGTCGGACGCAGGTACATTTGCTCATATAACTCGAACTCGAGCTCGGGCTCATATTATTCGAACGGTATCTTAGTTAAGGGCACACATTACATCCGACATTACATCAGATAGATGCAATCAGGGGGGGTCGTGGCTCAGAGGGGCCATCTCGGGTCTGAAAGGGGTCCATCGGTGACTCAGAAAGGGCCCATTTCAGGCTTGATAAAAACAATTTTAGCCTCAGAAAACGAGCATCGCAGGTCCAGAAAAAGCCCATCTCAGCTCTCAGGCCCGGGAAGGGCCCATCTTAAGTCCGAAGAGGGCCCATCTTGGGCTCAGAAAGGGCCCATCTCATGCCTGGAAATGGCCCATCTTAGGCTCTGAATGGGCCCATATTAGGCTCAGAATGTGCCCATCTCAGATTTTGAAAGGGCCCATCGTAAACTCGGAAAAGGCCCATCTCAGGTTTGGAAAGGGCCCATCTTAGGCTCAGAAAAGGCCCATCTCAGGTCTGGAAAGAGCCCATCTTAGGCTCAGAATAGGCACATCTTAGGCTCTGAATTGGCCCATCTCAGGTTTTGAAAGGGCCCATCGTGAACTCAGAAAGGGCCCATCTCAGGTCTGGAAAGGACCCATCTTAGGCTCAGAATGGGCCGGTCTCAGGTTTTGAAAGGACCCATCGTGCATTCAGAAAGGGCCGGTTCAGGTCTGAAAAGGGCCCATTTTAGGATTTGCAAGTGAGCAGCCTGCATCTCAGGTCCGGAAAGGCCCATCTCTTCTGCTCTTAGGCCCGGGAAGGGACAATCTCAGATCCGGAGAAGGGCCCATCTTATGGTCAGAAAGGGCCCATCTTAGGCTGTGAATGGGCCCGTCTTAAGCTCAGAATGGGCCCATCTCAGGTTTTGAAAGGGTCCATCGTAAACTCAGAAAGGGCCAGTCTCAGGTCTGGAGAGGGTCCATTTTAGGCTTTGAAAGTGAGCATCTCAGTTCCGGAAAAGACCCATGTCTGCTCTTAGGCCAGGTAAGGGTTCATCTCAGGTTCAGAGAAGGCCCGTATAATTTGGCCCTGAAAGAAGAAGAAAGATCTGGAGAGGACTGGGAAGGCCCCATCT
Source organism: Chirona hameri (assembly GCA_036785665.1). Classification (NCBI taxonomy): domain Eukaryota; kingdom Metazoa; phylum Arthropoda; class Thecostraca; order Balanomorpha; family Balanidae; genus Chirona; species Chirona hameri. The sequence goes on along the minus strand of JAXIVJ010009579.1, from coordinate 13,616 downwards.
TTGAGGTGGAGAAGGACCGTTTCGGTAAATTCGGCCCAGAAAGGCCCCATGGCTGGTTAAGGCTCATCTTACCCTTGAACTCAGACATGGCATGATCAATGATGGCTCACATGCAGACAAGAAAGGGCCCATCTCAGATCTGGAAAGGGCCCATTGCATTGTATTGTATTGTATAAACACGACACATAGTACAACACTAGTGCTAATCCGTCCGCTCCGCTGGGCGATTACTGGTGTCAAGTGGTGGTGCAAGCCAGTCATAGGCAATTAGGGATTGATAACCCGTACTACCCGCGACACCTGTCGTACCTATAATACGTTTTTGTACCCGTCATACACCCGAAGTACCCGTCAAAAACCTACGGTACCCGACATACACCTGTAGTACCCGTTGTGCCCCTGGGGAATACGTGATAACCCCGTTATAGCCCGCACTCACCCATTATACCCGTGGAACACCTCTGGCACCCGTTATACACTCGTTAAACCCGTGCAAACTCCACCCCGGCTTAGCGTATATGTTAATTGATATATGCCGTACCGTATGTCGATGACCTTCGTTTCGCAGTGATTCCGTGGTTGCTTCTCCTTAGTTGTGGCACTGTAGTATCCGTGGTCGGATCTGATTTGCTTTGGACTGAAGTGAAGCGTTGTAAAACTCGTACCAGTAAACTGTTTTTGTACGGTAAAATAATTCTTAACACCTCCTTCTATGTTAGTTACAGCACAAACCTTCGCCCAAAACTGCACAAACTAAAACTGTCTGTAACCATCGTATCAAATGCGTCGGAAATGTACGAATTATACACCACTCGGTAGCATCCGTAAACTCGTTTCAAAACCTTAAAATCATGTACATTAGGTGCTTATAGCAATGTGGTACTGCGATGTAGAACTGCCGCTTTACTGTGTTAAATTCGTTCCGGCATGACAGACAGACAGACAGACGCTTGTCAAATAGTAATATAGATGCGCACATGTGTACACATACGCTCCCACCGAAATCGAAACAGAATCGACATTTGCTGACAGGAGTCGGGCGCTTCAGCTGCCTTTTAAATTGTCTGACAACTCATTCGCAGTGACGAATGGGTGAGTGCCGGCTTTCTTCAGGTCTTCCGTTCGATAAGCAGGACGTGTTTTCGATGCTCTACCAATAGGGTGATTTGTTCGCCGTTAAGATATTCGCCGTTAATGTTTTTACCAGACGATAGATAAGATAATGAAGATTGTGTTTTTGATATATTTCGTGATGCATCTACTCTAAATAAGATGTAATATTTAATTATATTTTCAACATTTTCATCATTTTCAATATTATGACGTGAAGTTTCGCGAAAGCGAGCAAAGATTTTCTCGCTTGAATTTACAAGTCACGAGGCAAAAATCACGCGATTTTCACAAGAACTTCTGCAAGAAGAAATCCTTCGATGCAAACATCGTACAGGAAAGCACAAACAAAATAATGGTTCAAAACTGATCAAGATCAAGATCACTGACGATGACGCTGTAAGAGGCAAGAGGCAAAGGGGTAAAGGCCCATTTGGCTAAAATTGGAGGGAAAATGCCCCCTGCACCCGGGCCCCGGGCGTAGTGGGCTACATTAACATGCGACGTCAGACGTCAGCAGTGTACCCTGACGTCAGCAGTGTACGGGGGACGGGCAGCAGTGTACCCTGACGTCAGCAGTGTACGGGGGACGGGCAGCAGTGTACCCTGACGTCAGCAGTGTACGGGGGACGGGCAGCAGTGTACCCTGACGTCAGCAGTGTACGGGGGACGGGGCAGCAGTGTACCCTGACGTCAGCAGTGTACGGGGGACGGGCAGCAGTGTACCCTGGCGTCAGCAGTGTACGGGGGACGGGCAGCAGTGTACCCTGACGTCAGCAGTGTACGGGGGACGGGGCAGCAGTGTACCCTGACGTCAGCAGTGTACGGGGGACGGGCAGCAGTGTACCCTGGCGTCAGCAGTGTACGGGGGACGGGCAGCAGTGTACCCTGACGTCAGCAGTGTACGAGGGACGGGCAGCAATGTACCCTGACGTCAGCAGTGTACGGGGGACGGGCAGCAGTGTACCCTGACGTCAGCAGTGTACGGGGGACGGGCAGCAGTGTACCCTGACGTCAGCAGTGTACGGGGGACGGGCAGCAGTGTACCCTGACGTCAGCAGTGTACGGGGGACGGGGCAGCAGTGTACCCTGACGTCAGCAGTGTACGGGGGACGGGCAGCAGTGTACCCTGACGTCAGCAGTGTACGGGGGACGGGCAGCAGTGTACCCTGACGTCAGCAGTGTACGGGGGACGGGCAGCAGTGTACCCTGACGTCAGCAGTGTACGGGGGACGGGCAGCAGTGTACCCTGACGTCATCAGTGTACGGGGAACGGGCAGCAGTGTACCCTGACGTCAGCAGTGTACGGGGGACGGGCAGCAGTGTACCCTGACGTCAACAGTGTACGGGGGACGGGCAGCAGTGTACCCTGACGTCAGCAGTGTACGGGGGACGGGCAGTAGTGTACCCTGACGTCAGCAGTGTACGGGGGACGGGGCAGCAGTGTACTCTGACGTCAGCAGTGTACGGGGGACGGGCAGCAGTGTACCCTGACGTCAGCAGTGTACGGGGGGGGGGGGGGCGGGGCAGCAGTGTACCCTGACGTCAGCAGTGTACGGGGGACGGGCAGCAGTGTACCCTGACGTCAGCAGTGTACGGGGGGACGGGGCAGCAGTGTACCCTGACGTCAGCAGTGTACGGGGGACGGGCAGCAGTGTACCCTGACGTCAGCAGTGTACGGGGGGGAGGGGCAGCAGTGTACCCTGACGTCAGCAGTGTTCGGGGGACGGGCAGCAGTGTACCCTGACGTCAGCAGTGTACGGGGGGACGGGGCAGCAGTGTACCCTGACGTCAGCAGTGTACGGGGGACGGGCAGCAGTGTACCCTGACGTCAGCAGTGTACGGGGGACGGGGCAGCAGTGTACCCTGACGTCAGCAGTGTACGGGGGACGGGCAGCAGTGTACCCTGGCGTCAGCAGTGTACGGGGACGGGGCAGCAGTGTACCCTGGCGTCAGCAGTGTACGGGGGACGGGGCATTTACACAAATATAAATAAATATAATAAAAATGAGTTGAGGCAGAACAAAAGCTTTGGTCAAATGAATCCTGGATCCGCCTTTGTCATCATGATTCGTGATCCCATTGTTTTTAAGATTTGTGTTAGGGGCTTTGGTAATTGGTGGTATCGAAAAAAGTAAAAAGTAGTGGCGGAGGCGGGGGAGGGGGCAGGAGGGACAAGTTGCCCCCCAACTTCAGCCGAATTGAACATTAACCCGCCATTGTCGGGGTGGGAGCGTTTAACGCACCCTTTTCGTAATAGCTCAAAAACCAATAGCGCTATAAACGTGAAACTTCGGGTACCTTCTTCTAAATCACGTTTACGTCTTCTGTGAAAAAATAAAGCAATTTTGTCGAACAAATTTCGAGTTATATCGAATTTAGTGACGTCATACATATCTATCTCGGATTTAAAAAAGTTTTTTGACCCCTAAAAATTCAAAAAAAAAATAGGGAAAATGCTTACAATATCAAATTTGTCAAAGCTATTAAAATGCCGGAATATATGTCAGAGAACCACATATGGGAAACTACCATACCAAATTTCAGAATGATATCGCCATTGTTGACTGACTTATGGTATCTAAAGTATTTATTCCTGACGTCATATTTAACAATTGCGTTGTTTGGCTTTTATTGACCAGATACATACAACTAAATGGCACCACTGTATTTCTGAGATAAAACTTGTCTAGAAACATGCCTTTTTTATTTAGATTGACCAATTACAAATTTTACCTTCAGTGACCTGAACTTGACCTAAACTTGACATTAACTTCACGTAAATGAAGTCAGGTGGTAAAATGACTATCACAATCGAATAATACGTGGAAAATAAATCATAAAACATGTGTTGCATGACTTTCGTAGATATTTTGAGCATAGTGACCTTTTGTGACCTGACCTTGACCTTGGCCAACAATCTCACTTTAGCTCATGCGGGATGTGTATCATACTTTTGGCAGGACTTTGGGTGATCATGGTCGTAATCGAAGGCTTTGGATGGAAAGTATGACCCATAAACTCATATGTCGATTTTGACTTTGACCTGACCGTGACCTGACATTTTACCTCACTTTGACATTTTTGAGTATGCTTTAGATTCTTCTCATTGATATATTTCGATTGCCGCATTGCACGACTCGCTGCGATCATTGGTTCGGAAGATAACGGGGGGGGGAGGGGGGGGGGGGGGGGGCGTTTAACAACCCGTCAATGGCGTTCTGCTGAGACCCCAGTCAATGCCAGGTTAACCCTTTGGTGTTGCATGAGAAAAATATATTTCCAAAAATCAACTTTGCCCCCCTAACTATGAAGAGTTTCCGCCGCCCCTGATGTTGTCGCCCCCTCTGCCCCTTCCCTTGCTAGACCCCGCGGCATCACTAGCGGGGATCCAGGGGGGGGGGGGGGGGCAAAGCGGCAATGCGTCGCCACTGCCCACAGACCAAATACAATTACTAGGGTCAAATCCCAAGTACACATGTACTTTAACACGCGCCCTGGAGGGCCTCTGATAATTACACGCCCTGGAGGGGGGCGGATTTCGCCCCCCTATGATCTCGAAAACCACGCAACGTAGCGACAAGCGGGAAACGCCGTTAGATAGCTCGAGACAAGCTCTTTCGAAAGTATTTCGTTAATTTTTTTTTTTTCAGGTCAATATTGAGGTCACCAGATCAATATTGAGGTCACCAGGTCACCAGATCAAGGGTCAGATTTTCAAGTTTTCAAGACTTCGGTTCGAACACCCCCAAATATCTCGGGAACTATGATAGTTAGCAGCAAACGGAAAAAAGCAATCGAAAGTCATTGAAAAATGCAATCGACATAGATGTCTTCAGATTTGAGCTCAGGTCAATAGTTTAGGCTCCAGAGGTCATCGAATGTCAAAAAGGTGATTTTGTTTTCAAAACTGTTTTCCCCTAATAACCTTTTACCTAATAAAGATAAAGCAATAATGTTTACGCCATCGCGTGTGTCTTGTCAAGGCGCTTCGAATCATATTCATGGTGACCTGGTTAGGTCAACTGCGAAATTTGACCTCAGGTCAAGGTCAAGTGGTGACCCAAGTTGGTCATGTTGCATATTGGGAGACGTGTCTCGATGAGACAAACATATTGGTACCGTTTTATATTCTCTATCTTCATTATGTCGATAGTTATTGATAAAACCGTGTTGGCGGTCACAAAATTGACCTGACCTTAGGTCACCGATATTATAAATCCGAGATTAACAAATTGTTGGTATCTATGACCTTATGAAGTCCTGCAAGATTGAAACCGATCGGCGTTAAACTGTGGCTGTGGTACTACTTCAAACGTTTTGGAGTTGAGGTCATCACGTTACCTGGTCTGGTGACCTGACCTGAGATGACCTGAGACCAAGAATTTTACATAATGCGGGAAGTTCATTTCTAAACAGGTATACCAAAAACGGCGGCGCTGCGCGCCGCCGTTTTTACGTTATCCTCGAAAAACCGGAGGGGTGGGCGGATTTCGCCCCCCTCCAGGGCGCGTGTTAACATGGGACCATATTAGAGATGGATGACAATTACAAATTTTGAATTAAAATACAAAAATAAATAAACAGTGAAAATAAATACAAATTTAACAAAATGCATTTTTTTAATGAAAATTACAAACAAATTCATGCTTTGGGGAGGGAGGGGGGGGGGGGGCATCAGCCAATGCTAAGAGGTCCACTTCGGTTAGCCCCCCCGTCACAAAATCCTGGCTGCGCCCCTGGATGCAATGACGATCTCTTTCTCCGAAATGACGGTTACGCTGCGATAGTGTTGTTGTTCATCTAGATCACATAGCCAATAAATCTATCACACAAGTTGGTTTGCAAGCAGGCTGAGAGCCACCGAAAGTACTCGATGGGAGCGGAGAGGCAAATAAAGCACAAGTAGGAATATAATGCTCCGATGCTGGCTATTGTTATATGATAAATATGAAATACGGAATTACTTTCAAATCATGACCAGGGAAGGGTTTAACAAAATATAAATTGTACTTCAAAATATTTGTATAATATCAGTTCAATACTTTGGTTTTCTATTAGAGATACTACTTAGTTAATTATAAACAAAAGCGTACGTAAGTTATTTGTTATTTATGTGTGTAAGTTATTTGAGCATCTTAAATAACGCATACGTATATTTGTGGCGCAGCCAGTCTTACAAATCGGAGGTAGCATTGCACGTCGCGTCGTTAAGTTTCCAACAAACCCATAAAACGTAAGCGTTTTATGCAACCGGAATCAATATCACTCCGTCCATTTATGGTTTGCCAGGGTGCATGTAAACCATATCATATCGGTAACAATATGGCAATCCATATTGGAAAACCTGGTAAGTCAATATTGACTTTGCCATGTTTGGCTTGTTTCTGATATTTCATTAAAAAAAACTCGCATGTGCTTCAGAAAATAATTATCCACCTCTAACCTCATCTAAAAAATCATAAAAAAACACGACCAATATACACGAATGGACTCTAAGAATGCGCTAAATATTTCGTCATTAAATATACAATGACCAGGTAAAACAAACCTGCCAAAGTATCTAAGTTGTGTTTCAGCGGTGAACACATCAATCATCCCTCAGCCACTGCCTACTCCTCAGGCCGCGCGAGCTCCGACCCGATCAGCGTCACTGTCCCCGCATCGTCAGGGTGGTGGTGATGACGACACCTCAGTATGCGGGTGCTCGACGCACGATTCAAACACCCTGCTCGACATCAGGGGAGGAGAGGAGAGAGCCTAATGACAAAACAATCAGCCATAAGATCACTCATCCTGACAGGGGAGGAGAGGAGAGAGCCTAATGACAAAACAACCAGCCATAAGATCACTATGAAGCGATCACGATCACTCGTATCGATAGACGGATGACCCCAAAAACGTCACCATAACGAATATCAACAACCTTTACAGTGATCTTTACCAGACGTGCACGCATCTTCGCTTGCAAAGTACATTGACAAATAAACACAACCATGCAAAGTTTCATCTTTCGCTCAGGAATTTTCCGGTTCCCGTCCTTAACTCACCTTTCGTTGCCTCTCCTCCTGTCTTCTGTCCCGCCTTCACCACCGGAACTATCCGTATCACGCTCGCCGCCCTTGACTTCGTGACTTCGTGACTTCGTGACTCCGTGACTCCATGACTTCGTGACTCCGTGACTCCGTGACGCCGTGCCGCCCCTACTCGGCTGCACTGGCGCCCCCACCACACGGCATCTCACTGCTTGCCACACCTGGCCGTGTTGCTATGGTAACGCCAGATAGCCAGACAAGTGTTTGTCCCGGCGCCACACGCCCTGCCCCGCGGCGCCAGCACACGTGCCGCCGGCCGCACGAGCGCGACTCGTGTCGTCGCACGAGCGTGCCGCCACGTGCCGCCGACGCGTCGGTACCGACGAAGCTAGCGGCGTCGGCGGAGCGGCCGCGGCTGTGCGGCGGGGGAGCGACAGTGGCGGCGGCGGCGCAGCGGAGCGCCGGTTTCGTTGGTCATGGTCGCCATGGCTACCAGGTTATGGTCATTACTATTTCAGCAGTCATCTCTGCAGTCCATGGCGGACCAGGTCTGCTGATTGCTGATGGGGGGTGGGGTGGGGTGTGGGGTGGGGGGGGGGGGGGCGGGAGCTGACGGCAGAGGCACGACTGGCGGTGAGCAGGGAGCAGTGAGGAATAGACGGCCAGACACAGGGTGGATACGCAGATCAAGATACGAGCGACATGCCAAACTGGAAACACGAGGGGATGAAGGAAAGACAGGAAATTTTGTGCAATATCCGGGGCTCATTGTCAACAAACAGGCACGGAGATGTAAGAAAGGAGGGTTGCCACATTCTACAATCGTGGTCTCTTCTGGTCACGAACGGCGCTCGAACCAAGTGGTTGCGACACCCTAGACAAACTAGCGGAGACTAATGCGATATTGAATCACTTGGCTCTTATGAGGTGGTCTTGACAGAGTCTTGACACATAGCGTTAGGCAAACATTTGTCGGCTTGATCTGCTCTGATTACGTCATATTTTTCTGACACGCGATATGTCGCAGATATTTGAAATTAACTGATCACGCTGTTGTCGGAAATATACATATTTGTTCGAGCTCAAAGTTAGGATTGATCTGTCAATATGAGGAATGCACTGACATGGATCGGTGCATACATGACCAGGATATACATGAAAGTGATTGCATTGAGAATTCACCTCGTTCTTCTCGTGTCACTGTCAGCAGGAAACACTCAACCTGCATATTGGCTTTTCATGTAAGGTCACGGTGTTCCGACCATCAGGCACCGGATGAGGAAAACCACATCAAAGCCTATTTATACCTTCTGGCTACTGCTCAACCCAGCAGGGTCTCATGGCTTCAAGGCTCAAGGAGAATACCGCCGATAAAGATACAATGTCGAACTCTGAGAAATCAAAACACTTGTTTATCTGCAATGCTCATACTCGTAAAAGTAATCTGTAAATGCGAGTGCCTTCAATATGC
>JAXIVJ010009578.1:0-50464 GCA_036785665.1 Chirona hameri | reverse complement strand
ATTGCGCCTCATCTACTGCACCTGATCAACTGCTCGATTGTCTCACATACCTTTCCCGACGCCTGGAAAACCGCTCGTGTCACTCCCGTGTACAAGGCGGGTGATCCAGCAGACCTCAACAACTTTCGGCCTATCTCCATGCTCTCCGTGCTTTCAAAAATTACCGAAAAAGTCGTCTGTCTTCATCTGACGTCATACTTGCTCGAACACCTCGTGCTTACACCGACCCAGTACGCGTACCGGCCGCGTCATTCCACGGAGGACGCCCTGATTGACTCTGTCGAGTGGCTTGCAAGGGCCGTCGATAATGGTCACGTTGCGTCGCTCACGACGATCGACCTCAGCAAGGCATTCGACAGCGTCGATCATGGCGTCCTTCTGGATAAGCTGGAGTGGTGTGGTGCAGCCTCCGAGTGGTTTAGGAGCTACCTGCGCGATCGGAGACAGGTGGTTGGCAGTAGCAGCCCGACCCCGCTGCCGTTGTCACACGGTGTGCCCCAGGGATCCCTGGTTGGCCCAATCCTTTTTCTGATCTTCATCAACGACCTCTCCTGCTTCCTTCTACATGGCCGCCTCCTATCCTACGCCGATGACACTCAGCTCCTTGACAGTTCCCCACCTGACGTCATCGGCTTATCCCACCTCAAGTCTCGCGTCAAGGAGTGCCTGGTGCCTTCAAATGTGGTGTCAAGACAATAGTCTGAAAATGAACCCAGTGAAGACGGACTTCACACTGATCGGCACAAAATCATCCATTCAAAAAACCGGCAATTTTCATATCAGCATCTCTGGCACAACCATTCACCCATCAACCACAGTGAAGGTGCTGGGTGTACTCCTCGACCAGCATCTCAGCTGGGAGGCGCACATCTCTGCGGTCGTCCGGCGTTGTAACGCTATTCTCGTGTCGCTGTTTAAAATTCGCCACCATCTGAACCGTGATGTTCTGAGGCTTCTTGTTTGTGGCCACGTTTTCCCCCATATACAATATTGTTTGTCTGTGTGGGGAGACGCCGTCAACTACAATTTGAACAGGATACAGAAAGTTGTCCACTTTGCCGCTAGGTTTGTCACTGGTGTTAGTCGCTATACGAACACATTTCGCCGACCCTGGAAACGCTGGGATGGGTCAGTGTGCCCGAGATGGTGCGCTGCCACGACTGTGTAAACGTGTACCGAGCACTACACGAAAGCGATTCACCCTCCACACTGCGTTCGCTTTTTATAACACGAGAGGAGGGCTCCCTGCGTAGTACCCGAGCCTCCGCGAACGGTGTCGGCTCACTACACCTCCCGCGCGTCCGGCTGACCGCCACCCAGCGGCAATTCCCCTACCGCGCGGCCGCCGCCTGAAACATGCTACCCCAAATGGCCACCCACGCCCCCTCGCGCCGTGCCGACTTGTCCATCTTAAAACCCCAGGGCCGGCGCCACAGGGGGGGGGGGGGCAGGAGGAGCAGCTGCCCCTCCAACCGCCAGCTGGGCCCTTTTCGGCCAGCCTGGCGGGCGGACGAGCTGAATGTTCTCTCAGATTGTTTCGGGGCGCGATGAAGCAGCGCAAGCTCAACTCTGTGGCAGTCTGCCAAGTGCCATGTCCATCCTGAGACGCGCGAGGTTCCTGATCGGAATATGGCGCGCGAATATGCGTCCCTGAACGGTGCTCGTCGTGCCACCTTCGGAACGTTTTGATGTCATCTGAGATCAGGCACATAGCCAAGGGGGCGGCGGGTGCGCCCCCCCCCCCCATGTAGGCCAGGAGGGCCCTTTTCGGCGCACTGCGCACGCCGAAAAGGGCCGACGAGACCGCGCGAAGCGCGATATCATGGGCTCTTTACCACGCGAAGCGAGGTCTTTAGAGTTTAGAGCACTTCAGAGGCCCTTTAGGGCCACCAGGGCCCTCTCTGAAAGACCAGAGGGCCCCTTGGAAGTTCAAAAGAGCCCTGTGCATGTCAAAGGGGCCCCTGTCCAGACCGAAAGGGCCCCTGAGCGGGTCAGAGGGCCCCCTGAACACGTGGAATGGGCCCCCTAGATAGCACAGAGGGGCCCCTGGGCAGGTCGAGAGACCCCTGAGCATGTCTGCAGGGCGACAAAGCAGCCATCGCAGTCCATTGCTAGGTCATAAGGGCCCCTGGGCAGGTTGGAGTGCTCCTGGAAAGACCAGAGGACCCCTGAGAAGTTAAAAGGGCCCCTGTGCAGGTCCGAGGGGCCCCTGACCAGATTGAAAGGGCCTCTAGGTGGGTCAGAAGGGCCCCTGAACATGCCAAATGGGCCCCTAGTCAGCTCGGAGGAGCCCCAGGGCATGTCGGAGGGCCCTCGGAGCATGTCGCAAGGCGGCAAAGCAGCCAGCGCAGTCCCTTGCCAGATCGGAAGGGCCTCTTAGAAGGCTGAAGGGCCCCTGGAGAGACCAGAGGGCTCCTGGAAAGTTCAAAGGGCCCCTGTGCAGATCGGAGGGGGCCCCTGACCACACCGAAAGGACCTCTGGGCTGGTAAGAAATGACCCTGAACGTGCTGAATTGGCCCCTAGCCAGCACGGAGGGGCCCAAGGCAGCTCGGAGGGCCCCTTGAACATGTTGGCAGGGCGACAAAGCAGCCACCGCAATTAGACCAGAAGAGTCGCTGGGCAGATCGGAGTGGCTTCTGGGCAAGTCAGAGGGGCCCCTGGCTAGACCGAAAGGGTCCCTGGGCCGGTCGGAAGGGCCCTGGGACATGCCAGATGAGTTCCTAGCCAGACTGGAAGGGCCCCTGAGCAGGTCGGAGGGGCCCCTGAGCATGTCGACAGGGTGACAAAGCAGCCAGTGCAGTCCCTGGCCAGGTCGGAAGGACCTCTGGACAGGCCGAATGGCCCCTTGACACACAAGAGGGGCTTCTTGGAAGGCCAGAGGAGTCCCTGGTCAGTCCGGAAAGACCAAAAGCACGTAGAGATCCCAAATGAAGATTAAATACAAAGAGGACTTCCTCCACAATGCAAAATATTAAAATCGGAGCTTTCGGGTATATGGTAACACCCTTCGCCAGGGTGTTACAATATGCCCGAAAGCTCCGATTATAATTTTTCTTGTAGAGTAAGCCCTCTTTGTATTTTATATATATCACCCACTCCACATCATGTCTTTTCGCTTCGCGGATCCCAGATGAGTCCCTGAACACGAACAGGTCGGAGGGGCGTTGAAAAGGTCGGAGGGGCCCTAGACGATCTGAAGAGACACTGGGCCTTTCAACAGTAAGAATGCAGTTGTCCAGGGAATAAAACTCAAAATTTTCGCGCCGCTCCGCGGCGCAATTAAACTACAAAGTCAATTATATGCGGACTAGAAAAAACGGCCCGTTTCGCGGCGCATTTATGTGTTATGTTGCTACTTTCCTATATAATTGGGCAAAATAGCTCACTTTAGCACCTTTCTACCGCACTTTTAAACGCACAATATAGCATTTGTAGAGGTCCGCACCATACGCAATGTGACGCATTGATGAGAAATCATATCCAGGGCATTAGACTAAAAAATTCGCGCCGCTCCGCGGCGCAATTTCTTTAAGAGTTCCAGGTCTTGAGCTTAAAAATATCCCAAGCTGGTATAGCTGATTCCAAATTGGTGTCGCTGTTTCCAAAGTTTATATGACAGTTTGCTAACTCCAGCTCCTAAAAGTTGGTATGACCCAAACCATTCCCGTCATACTGCATTTTCCATCCTAGTAACGTGCCTTTTCATCCGTTTTGTTTTGCCCTTTCAACGCTTGGAAAGGGGCCCTTTCAACGCTCGTGAAGGGGTCCTTTCGAGGCGCCCCCCCCCCCCCTGGACGAAATCCTGGCTACGTGCCTGTCTGAGAAGATAGCACCGACATAAAATGTGATGACTAGTAAATTCCTTCTGGTAACTAGTGAACTATAGTAAACATACTTCGTACATGTCGCAAGAAATGGGAAAAAAAGTTATAGTTGATAACTTAGTCACATTGAGTAAAAACTTGAACTTTGTGACGCCAAAATGCCACTTGAAAATACAGGCTGTGATGCTCTATTTAAAGTGTTCAAGTTCGATCATAAATAAATGGTAATCCGTGCGGGGACGGGCAAGACGGAAATGATATTAAATATATATTGCATTATATTGCAGGCTGGGTGGGCCCTTTTGGCCAAGGGCCCTTTTTCTGGAAAAGCTCCCCCCCCAACCGAAAATATGTGGCGGCCTCCCTGTAAAACCCTGACCTCTGTGACTGCGTTCTTTCTAACTTAAAAGTGTATCCATATGCGTGTGAAACGTGAATCGCGTATGTTGTAAACAAAAGTTGTTCTAGATGATAATTTGTGCTAGTTTTATATAATCTTAAAGGGGTGGGGTTCCAGGACAGTGAAATCTACTGTCCCGACAGTGGATCTCCATTGAAAATGCACTAGCACCCCGGCCCGACCCCGGGGAATCGACTTTTCGAATTTCCCGCGCCGTGCCGCGGGGGTGGGGCGTTTAGACGCCCCCCTAAGGTTCTTCGAGGATAGCAAAAACAGATGCGCGCAGCTCCGCCGTTTTTGGCACAGCTGTTAAGACTTCAATTGCCCACATATTGTAAAATTCTTGACCTCGGGTCATCTCAGGTTAGGTCACCAGGCCAGGTCACGTGACCCCACCTCCAAAATAGTGTGCGATCGTACCACACCACAGCCACAGTTTTTGGTCGATCGATTTGGTACTTACAGGATTTCATAAGGGTAATAGTACCTACAATTCGTTTATCTCGGATTTTTTATATCGGTGACCTAAGGTCAGGTCAATATCGTGACATCCCCATTATAAGTCAATTGGGAAATATTCAAATGCTCCCTATTCTGACGATACGCATATCAGCCCAATTCCCTCTGGATCATGTTATAGGCCATTCTTGAAGACCCGGGCGTATTTTTGGTTCAGTGACCCCACGTGTTGAATCTATCGTCCGGATTTTTGTTTACTGTAATTTATTATTATTGACAATCAAGAGCTGAAACGAAACTCCTAATACAAAAGTAAATGTAGATACACGCTGACGTGATGAATATGATGATTAAGTGAATAATACATCTGAAGTGGTTTTGACGATCAGTATTTCTAAGGACATGATCGCTTAGTAAATTTTCACAGAAATCACAGTAATGATTTTTGCTGGCATTTTGACCCCCAAGTACTTCATGAGGAGCATGTTGTCCCCGACCTTATCCATAAGGACAAAACACTTTACCACCCTGTTTGCTCTGTCAGAAAACCAAAAAATTAGAAATTGATAAATGTAAATAAAAAGGCATGTTCCTAGACCAGTTTTGTCTCAGAAATACAGAAAAGGTAATTATTTATTCGTATCTGGTCAAAAAAGTCTAACAAAGTTATTAAAAAATGACGTCATGAGTTTTTAACACTTAGGGAGCAATCACTCAGTCAAAAATAGAGATATTGCTTTGAAATTTGGTTGAGTATTGTCCATACTCAGTTCTCTCACATATATTCCGTTTTTTTAACATCTTTGAAAATTTTGACTTTGTGGTTATTTTTTCCAAAAAAAAAAGTTTTTGTTCATTTTAGGGGGCAAAAACCCCAAATTTCGTAAATCCGAGATTTCCAGTTTAAAAAAAATACATTTTATATCTTTGCTGAATTGCGTTTGCAATTTGCTTCAAAACTCTGTTTTCTACGATTTTGCAAACATTTATCGTTTTTTCCACCAACATGACGTCATCAAAACATAATTATTTCCCAAGTTTCTCAACCAATTTCCATGATTTTTTTTTACAGTATACGTATAATTGTTGTTAACTCAGCTACTGCAAATTCCAGCAAGATGCGTCGCATGTGTAAAAAGTTATGCAAGAAAAACCCCAGTGGGGGTCGTTTTAGGACCCCCCCCCCCCCCCCCACGTAGGGCGAGGGATAATGAACGCTTGAATGAATGAATGGATTAATGAATGATTCGTGCGTTAAAATGGCTAGGCGTTACATCTCTCCCATAAACGTATCAAAGCATGATTTGATTAGTGTCCTTGCCGTTGGTAATTTATGTCGTGACACTGTTCATTCATCTGATTACAGTCAGTGTAGTTCCACATTGTTTTTCAAAACTATGTGAAACACGCTGACGGCTGCTGATAGTGATCTCAGAGTCGGCCGTCGGATTTTATCGGAAGCGGCGGGGTGCGGGCCAGGGAGAGGTCTGCCCGACCGAAATCGGCCGTCACGACCCGCCGCTTCACAGAACGCGTCGGCCGGCGACACACGGCCGACACCTATCAATCACGTGGTGAGTTGGTGACACGTCTGGCCGTCATCCATCACATGGTGACACGTCTGACTGGCCGGCAGCCGTGTCGCCCCGACCGCCGGCCGCTCTCAGCAGGACCCGGCGGCCGAGGCGCGCCGCCGCCGCCGGGAGCCGGGAGGCAGGCCGGACCAGAGCTGGTGCGCTGAATGGCGCGGCTCATCCCCGGCAGACTGAGCACACTAAGTGCTAAGATCGGCCGACCAGACCGGGTGTGACGAACTCCCGCTCGTCACAGCACCGCTCGTTGGCCGGGAAACCTCCGGCTATCGTCACCGCCACCACACCTGCGGCGCTGCAGAGCTTACGTCAGCGGCATCAGCCGCCGCCGCCGCGATCCGCCGGCCCGCGCGGATCCGCCGTGACTTCTCACGCATACAAAAACACGTATCTCCTGGCATTTTATTCCACGATCGTATCTCCCAGATGGCCGGAAACTGTCAGATGTGCGTGGGAGATAAGACTCATGTGACGCGCTGCTGCGTCCGATGAGCCACCCG
Organism: Chirona hameri; assembly: GCA_036785665.1. Classification (NCBI taxonomy): domain Eukaryota; kingdom Metazoa; phylum Arthropoda; class Thecostraca; order Balanomorpha; family Balanidae; genus Chirona; species Chirona hameri. The sequence goes on along the minus strand of JAXIVJ010009578.1, from coordinate 43,688 downwards.
CCACCTGACACAGGAACTCCGGACTCGAGCCACGCTCGGTCGGGCGCCGCTCACCCCTTCAGATCGACAGGCCACCCTGGCACCAGCCCCCCCCCCCCTCCCGCGGGAACCACCCACGTGGTGATCACAATCTCACGCCGCGACGAAGGCACGATACACCGAGACTCTGCCGCCGGTGTTCAGCTCTCAGCTGTATTAACACCCTCTGACGCGCATTACGGTGAAACAGAGACCGCCGTGCAGGCGACAGTTGGGCTCGCGGTCCTACTAAACACCGATGTAAATATATCAAAAATGAGCAGCCGCCATCGCGTCCCAGAGACAAGCGTAAGGGCACTGCCGGGCGCATGCGTGATTAAGTAGAGCCATTACAGACTGCCGGCTGTTCTTACCACATCTATATAAAGCTATAGATCCACCTTAATCTATTTTTAAATGAAATACCCCAAGATCAATACAGCTGAGTGACCGGAGCTACCAGAAAGACCAAATTTAATTCCGACGCAGCTACAATGATGGGCCTGTCCCTTAGCAACTTTCAAGACTCATAACAACTGCAGTACACAATGGCAACCTCTCCTTACAAAAGTGTCGATTATTACACAATAGCGAAGCGACATCACAGTGCAGATGTCAGCGAGAGGTGCTGAGGACGAAGGACACCAGAGGCAGCGCACAGCGGTGCCACCTACCAGTGCGATAACACACAGGTGTATAACAGATCTGATACAAAGCGGAGTGCGTCTGGAACACCCTGGACCACTTTCGCAGGCGGGCAAGCTGCACCGGCAGCCGAGCAGAGGGCGGTGTAAAGCTTCACCGTCCCTCCCCGTAGTAAGACACAGACATTGCCCTCAGTGGAAGCCCAAACCAAGCACCAGCCACCAACCGGTATGCGTTGCTAGCGCCAACTATCCAATCCACTCATGCGAGTAGAAAAGTGTAAATATAGTATATCAGTATGGTCTAAAGTTTAATCTCGATCCGCCAGATCGACTTATCACACAGTTTCCAGCTTATTGCTGTTCTTATTGCCAACCGTGTCAGCGCCACGCGACGTGGCATCGTAGCTGCTCCTCCTGCAGATCACAGGTTATACATTCCGTCCACCAGGAAATCCATCTTCCGGTAGTGCCTCCTGTACCAGGTATCGCGCACTTTCCTGAACACGAAGAAGCCGATGATGACGAACACCAGCACCAAGACGACCACGCCGGCCACTGTCGAGCCGCGCGGGCCGCCGCCCGAGCTGTCCGTCGAGTCCTTCGCCTCCTCCGGCTTCGGTTTGTCCGTCTTCTCTGACCCGGCGTCCTCCTTCGGCGTCGGCTGACCGCCGGTCTTCTCAGTCTTCTCAGTCTTCTCAGTCGGTAATGAGCCCATCAGCGTGTCCTCGGCGAAGAAGCCTGCCCCGGTGCTGGGTGTCGCCTGCGTTACCGACACGCTGCCCGTGACGGGGGTGCCCTCCGTGACGGAGAGGCCGCCAGAGAACGCTGGCGACGGCGTCACGGTCATCCAGTCGGACGGCGGGGCGCCCTTGCGCGGCTTGGACGGGTTGTCGAGCATCTCCGGGTCGGGCACGCCGGTGCGCGCCTTGCTCTGCTTGATCTCAGAGGGCGCCAGGCCGGGGTCGGCCCGGTGGCGGCTCAGCGTCGGCTCCGGCCGCAGCGCCACCCCGCTCACCAACCGCACCGGCAGCTGCGTCGGAGTCGTGCTTGCCGGCACCGCGGCCGTGGTCACCTCCGAGTCGCCGGTAGGGGTCGTCTGTGTCGGCTCCACGGCGGCCGTGGTGGTCGGTTTCGGGTCCTCGCCGCCAGGTGTCGTGGTCTGGGCGTCGCCGGGCGGCGCCGGCGTCGTCTCCGCGGAGTCCTCCGTCGCCACTGTGGTCGGATGCTCGTCAGCAGCAGCCGTGGTCGCCTCTGTCTTCAGTCCGCCATCGGCCGTCGTCGGCGCCGCGTCCTCCGGTGCAGCCGTGGTGGTGACGTCGTCGTCACTGGTCGCCTCGCCGCGGTCCGCCGGCGGCTCCGTGTGGTCGCCGGTCGGCTGGGCGGTGGTGGTGACGTCTGCGTCCGTGCCGACGAGCTGCGCCTCGCTGCCCCGCTCCCGGCCGCCGGGCCGCCGTCCGCCGGTCTCCGCCGCCTCATCAGGGGCGGTGGTGGGCGGCTGAGTGGTCCCATCAGGGGCGGTGGTGGGCGGCGGAGTGGTCCCATCAGGGGCGGTGGTGGGCGGCGGAGTGGTCCCATCAGGGGCGGTGGTGGGTGTGGCGGACGGGGTGGCCAGATCATTGACGCTGAGCAGCAAAGACTCAGACTTGGCGTGAGAGAGCGGCTCGCCACCCAGGGCCCCCGTCAGAGGGCCCGAAACCAGGCATACCAGTACCGGGAGCAGCAGCATCAGGAATAGAGGCTGGTGGCGCCACCTGCGACACACTGAAATCAGACGACAGCAGAGTTCACACATTTCTGAAGATCAACTGGAAATGGATGATGAATGGGCGTTTGTTGACTTCGTATTTGAGGCCTTAAAAGATCACATCAACAGGGACATCTACCCACTGGTTTGCTAAGATGAGATACATATAGTAATTCCCAACAACTGACAGTTTGCAACAGCTATACTGTTGAGTAGTGTATATTATGGTGACACCAAAACACCATCATTTCCAGAGGGAAAATTTTCATGTCCAGAGGGAAAGTCCAGAGATTAAATTTAAATAATATAAAATGTATATACTAAGAGGAGTTGTACTACTACAGGGTCAAATAGTTGATGCATCAGAATCCTGAAGTAAGTTTAAAAGGTTGCTACATTAGGATCCTGTAGATACTGGGTCTTGTGTTTGCCATTGCACCTGCTGGATCCCGGATCCTCTGAATCCATTGTTGAGGAGTTGAGATACATACAGTAATTCCAACACCTGACAGTTTGCAACAGCTCTACTGTTGAGTAGTGTATATTATGGTGACACCAAAACACAATCATGTCAAGAGGGATAAGCACAATGCATCATAAGAAACGTGCACATCAGCATTAACAGGAAGAGGAACCTGAACTGAACACCCCTGCTACCACCATGAACAGTGGTGACCCAATTTACTCCAACATATGACCAATGTTCTGGATGCCTACAAAAATAGCACTTGCTTCTTGCCTATTTTGTGCTGATAGGTATGGAACTCTGATATCTACATAGCATAGACCCTTTGTTGAAAAGTTATTATGGTGCATGATGAAAAAATAAGCTTTATCAAATGGCAAGCTCCTAGAATTGCTTTGGAGCTGGGGTGTGGAGTGGAAAATTTTGACTAAAAATAAGTATTACGAGTGGAAAATACAACCAAAAAAGCTTACATACCAGGCTTTATCACCCAATTACCTGCTCACCAAAATTAGTTATTACCTATGCCAATTATTACCTGTCTTTCCATCCACAGGCTGTCCCTATCATTACATCCATAAATCAGTATCAGGTTTCCCATTAACCAATACATTTTAAAATAAGTAGTGGAAAATTCACAGTAAAACTCAGGAAAAAGAGTGGCAAAAATAGTATCCATAGGGTGTCATTTTCCACCCAAATTTCCCAATGCTAGGACACTGTCAAATGGCATGTGCATGTACCAGCATCCAAAAGAAGCTCAAATACCTGGAAGATCCCCACACAAATGCTCAACAATTTATTCAGAGGAACCGGGATCCAGCAGGTGCAATGGCAAACATAAGATCCAGTATCTACAGGATCCTAATGTAGCAACCTTTTAAACTTACTTCAGGATTCTGATGCATCAACTATTTGACCCTGCAGTAGTACAACTCCTCTTAGTATACACATTTTATATTATTTAAACTTAATCTGTTCATAAATCACAATATATAATGACTCAAGACTGTGTCCCTCTAACATGTTTAGGAAAAAGACCACACACAAAAGTGCTTCACCACACAAACAACTCACCCCAGTTCGAAGAAAGATAATACAACAATTCAGCTGAAGGGTGTTCAAACAATATCTTTAATCTAAGCTAAGATGTTGACAAAACACTAGTGACTGGGCCGCGATGATGATGACAGATCTGCTACAGCCATGTTATCATGGTTGTGAGTGATATGGACAACCTCACATTTCATGTGACCATTTTAATATCAGTTCAGCCGAGCGCGTCGCCCAGAGCGGACGCGAGCGCTGCTCGCTCCTCCCCGTTACACCCTTTGCCTTCCCCCGTGTGAGTGTGAGTGAGAGTGAAACTTTATATAGCGAATTACCGCAAGACCAAAAAGCCAGTGATCAGTGTCAACATTCTTCTGATCTACAAACATCATCATGCATCGAGATATCGCTCGGCTGCTGGTCCTGCTCGCGGTGGTACGGGTTGTAACCATCGTAGCCTGTCCGGCCCCAGCACCACCACCGAGGCCGCTGTCCCGCCGAGCAGCCGACCGCCAGCTGAGGCACTACACCACCCACCGACGACCTGCCTCGCCGAAATCGCCTCGTGACCGTGACCATGCCAGTGACAACAATCCATCGGACCTGAACATATCATCGCCGTCACCCTTTACACCGTCCGCCGCCCGGCCGTCAGCGGTGGAAAACGCCCGAGCCCCACGGACGACCGCGTGTGTCTCCCCAGACGTGGATACCGGCGACGGCCCGCTGGCACCCTCCCAAGGACAAAGGGGTGTTTTGCCGCCGCCGCCGCCGCCTACGGATCGTCCCGCCCCTCGGGCGGCCGCGCCCCCACCGGCCGGCGGCCCGCCTGGCCAGAAACGCAGCGGCGGTCGGAGGCCCCAACGTCGCGGGGCCCGGGGAAGACGGGGGCGTGGCAAACAAAACACCGAGGCGGCGATTCCACTCACCGGCCGGCGTGCTCCTGACACCGGACTCCTGATCGGCGCTCTTAACATTCAGAGCATGAAACCGAAGCTGCTGGAGCTGACAGAGGTGATCAGTCGGCACGACCTTGACGTCATCCTGCTGTCGGAGACATGGTTGCGCCCCACCACCCCAAATCGCCTGATGGTGATCCCCGGCTACTCGATCAGCCGAGCTGACCGACCAGACGGCAGCGGCTACGGTGGGGTCGCTATCCTCACGAAAACCACCATAACATCAGTAGCGCTGAAGCTGAGCGTCTCCTCGCACCCCGGTAGCTTGCTCGAGTCTCGGTGGGCGCTGCTAAAGCTTGAGCGGAACCGACAGCTGATCGTTGGCTCACTCTACCGGCCACCTCGACACTCTGATGCCGCCCTGCGCGCCGACTTCGCTGACCTCGAGACCCAGCTACAACGAGTATTAATTGACCACCCAAAGGTCCCATTTGTCATCTGTGGCGACCTGAACTGTGATATCATGAAGGACCAGAGCTTTCGCGCGCGTGTACACCTCAGTGACTTTTTAGCTGACTACTCCCTCGAGCAGCTAGTAACCGTTCCAACTTATACTTCCGGGTCCCTCTTAGATGTATGTATCGTCAAAAATCGTGAGCCGGTACGTGATTGTAGTGTTACTTTCTGTCACTTCAGCCCACACAAACTCATTCATGCAGTTATTGATGTCCCAAAACAATGTAAGAAACCAACCGTTATCCACTCTCGCTCTATCAGCCGTGTAGATGTAGAGGCGCTTAACTATGACCTGTTGTCTGCTAACTGGGAGCGTGTGTTTCGTACCACGTCTGTAAGCGACCAGTGGAACGCCTTCCTGACCCAATTATTGCCCGTTTTTGACGACCATGCGCCTATAAAAACCGTGACTATCCGAAATCCCACCGCTCCTCCGGCCTCCTCTGCCACTCGAAAAATCATGGACCAACGCCGCGCCGCGCTACGGCGTTTCGGTCGACAGTCGGAGGTCTACAGAGATCTAAACCGCTCTGTCCGTACCGCGCTGAGACGTGACCGACGTGGTGAACTCCAGAGGGAGATCAGTGAGAGGGGTCCCAACAAGGTGTGGCAAAGCATACGGTCAGTTGTAGCTGGCAAGAAGGACGGACAAAGTGTTCAGCCCGATGTATCCGCTGACGACTTAAACTCCTTCTTCGTGTCCATTGGTCCGCGCATCGCTTCTGAGATCCGCACCAAAACCACAGCCCCAAAGCTCAATATTCGCCTCCCCCGTGTCGGTGCCTGCAGCTTTAAACCCAGAGCAATCTCGCTCGATGAACTCGGTCGTACAATTTTCGGCATGCGTAACTCAGCCGCACGCGGTGCTGATGGGGTGTGCATCCGAATGCTTAAAACCGGATTCCCAGCTACCTGTGACGTCATCCTGCATATTATAAACACCTGCATCATGAGATCTGACATCCCTGATGAATGGAAACATTCTATCGTCCACCCCATCTTCAAGTCTGGAAATCCATCCGATCCCACCAACTTCCGACCTATCTCCTTAGTCCCTGTCATCATGAAAGTTGTAGAAAGAGTTGTCCATCAGCAGCTCTATCATTATCTCTCACAAAACCATCTTCTGGCCTGCACCCAACACGGTTTCCGCCCCCGACATTCTACCGAGACAGCGCTGCTGTCAGTCACCGACCGCATCCTTGCCGCCACCGACAGGGGGGAGGTCTCAATGCTGTGCCTCGTCGATCTAAGTAAATGCTTCGATGTCATCGATCACGAACTTTTGATAGGCAAACTGGAAATGCACGGCATTGAGACCTCCTGGTTCACCGCCTATCTACAAGGACACACACAGAGTGTCTCCTTGCAGAATGGGCCCGGATGCCGAGTACTGTCGCGTCCTCTCCCTAATACCATGGGTGTCTTTCAAGGATCAGCCCTGGGTCCCCTGCTCTTTACTGTATTTTCAAACGACCTATCGCTGTACTCTGGAGACGCTGCTGTCTTCCAGTACGCTGACGACACCCAGATATTGGTGAGCGGTACGCAAAGCGACCTCGGGGGACTCATCTCGCGCATGGAAGCTTCTCTTGCATCACTTGACAGTTGGTTCTGTGCAAATGCGCTTAAAGTCAACACCACCAAAACTCAATTTATGGTATTCGGCAGCCGTCAAAATTTACGAAACATGCCCGCTTTTACAGTATCATTCCGTGACTCCGAGTTGAAACCATGCGCGCAGGTGGGGAACCTTGGTGTTGTCTTTGACAGCTCCCTGTCCTGGGACGCCCACGTGTCTGACCTCAGCCGCCGCTGCATGGGCCTACTAATCGGCCTCTCCCACATCCGCCACTATATTCCCGACGGTGTCATCAAAACACTTGTGATGGCACTCGTCATGTCACGCATTCAGTACTGCCTCACAGTCTATGGCAATGGTACCAAAAAGAACCTCCAACGGATCCAAAAAATTATAAACTTCGCCGCTAGGGTCATTTTCGGCCGCCGCAAGTTCGACCATGTTTCCGACCTGCGCGACCAACTCGGCTGGATGACACCAAAAACTATGACAGATTATCAGACTGTAGCCACAGCCCAAAAGGCCATCCAGCGGGGAGAACCCGAGGCACTAGCGTCTCTGTTTACCCTAAACTCTGACACTAGACTTAGATCCACTCGCCAGGACAACCTATTTCACCTCCCACGACCCCGACTCGAAACTGGCAAGCGTCGTTTTGGCTATCGTGCCGCGGCGCTTCTAAACACGCTTCCCAGAGAGCTGGCGCTGCTACCTCCCGCCAGATTTGCCCGTGCCGCAAAAGCGCGACTCAGTCGACGGTCGACAGTCGACTCGGGTGCGTGTAAATAAATCACCGAGTGTGATAAATCACCGAGTGTATATACGTATCACTGAGTGCGGCATGAATTGTGTGTTTGTGAGAAATTGTATGTGTGCCGTGTGGTTTGTGTGAATAGCTAACTTGTTCCCGCATGTCGCGAACCTGGCCCAGACTCTGAGCGGTAATCGCCACGCCGTGTGTGGATTGCTCAAGAATGTAAATACATACATACATACATACAAAGCCTGGTTAGTGATGATCCCCACATATCCACTTACCCAAATCTTACTTTTCTTAACAATATAAAATGCAAGTCAGAGCCATTAGCAGCAACATTCTACAACAACTGTGAGTGATGTTCTTCACCAACTGTGAGTGATGTTCTACACCAACTGTGAGTGATGTTCTACACCAACTGTGAGCGATGTTCTACACCAACTGTGAGTGATGTTCTACACCAACTGTGAGTGATGTTCTACACCAACTGTGAGCGATGTTCTACACCAACTGTGAGTGATGTTCTACACCAACTGTGAGTGATGCTCCACACCAACTGTGAGTGATGTTCTACACCAACTGTGAGTGATGTTCTACACCAACTGTGAGTGATGCTCCACACCAACTGTGAGTGATGTTCTACACCAACTGTGAGTGATGCTCCACACCAACTGTGAGTGATGTTCTACACCAACTGTGAGTGATGTTCTACACCAACTGTGAGTGATGTTCTGATGTTCTACTTCTACTCTGGGGTAATATTACAACAGACAGAAAAGTGGGTTATCTGTCTATGAGATGGTCTGAGGGGGATATTGTATACATCATCGGGTCCCTCCACAATTGATTGGGTTATTCTTAGACCCTCGTCACATATAAGGCAGATGTGGTTCATATACATGACTTTACATGACTAATCGTTCATCTAATCTGCCACTGCACTGCAGGCTTATACTCTATGCACAATTCTACCTTAAACACACATTTACATAGACTCATTCCAGACAGTCAATCGAGCAGACAATCTACAGTTACTCGGTGCTGCGAAGTGACTTGCGGACGTGTGACTTAAAGAGCCTCTGGGACACACCGGACACTCCTCGGTTGATGGCAAGCTCGTTATACTGCTTAGCAGCGCGGTACATGTACTTCCTCTTACCGTGATTTGACTTACATGAGACAGGGCGAGGTTATTTGACTGCCTGGTATCACAGCGAGCAATTTCATGGTTGTACACCAGTGACGAACGGATAACGTCAGGTTTTCCGGTCGTCAGTATGCTATGCATCAAACAGAGGTCGAAGTACATCACATATTGATGCGCCGATAGCCAGCCTAGTTCCTCGATAACATCAGAGATGTGGTCGTATTTTCTTCGTCCTGATAGCACTCGGGCAGCGAAGTTGAACACTTTTTGGAATTTCAATATGTGAGTAAGGTTCGCACTGCCATACACCTGTGCACAGTATCTCACATGGGAGAACACCAGCGCATTGATGATCTTTGGTAGAGCACTCGGTGGGAGAACCTGCTTGGCATTCAGTATGCCTATGAGTATGCCGGTACATTTACCTACCACATGAGAAATATGATCCTCATAGGACAGATAAGGGTCCATGATAACTCCGAGGTTCTTAACTGTTTTGGAGCACTGCAGCGTTTGTTCCATAAACACGATGGACACTGGGTCCTTGAACTGACAGATTTGGCGGCGGTCCCCACACAACAACAGCTCGGTTTTACTGGCGTTCACCAACATACCATTCTGCATGAACCACGTGCACATCACATCCAACACCGACTCCAGTGACCGCTTCATTTCATCCAGCCTAGCGCGAGGGCCTGTGATGGCCAACTGGCTATCGTCGGTGTAGCGCAGAACGGTGACGCGGAAGCTGTTGATGTAATGTGGGATGAAACATGCGATGTCATTGCTGAAGATGTTATATAATAATGGACCCAGGCACGAACCTTGGAATGTGCCGATTGTGATGTCACGAGGTTCTGAAAGCGTCTGTCCCACTCTAACGCGATACAGGGGTAACAGCCCCCTGTAGGTTCTGCAGCGCAGCATGTGAATGTGAGTGGAGCGTTCCAAATGTGGGTCCCTGCAACCGTAATTGCTGTAAAGGTTAGGCCAGGTTCAATTATATATTGTTTTTGGTGACATAGCTTTGGTATTACTGGTGCACTTTTCTGTCTGTTGTGAAAATACTCTTCTTCTATTAGAGACCTCAATAACACCATTAACTGGGGAGGTGAATTACTGAACTATTACAGCCATGTTGTTGTTGTTGGGTTAGGGCGCGTAGCTTTATTACAGCCATCTGTTCCGTTATTGGAAAACCCAAGGATGAGGAGGCTTTTGACTCTTAATTCTCTAGCAAGAGCTAAAGAAACGATACTGATACACAGATCGCTCAGACACAAACAAAGCAATTTCATGATTCCACATGAAAACACAAACTTACCCCAAATAGTATTACAAAATACGTACACACTTTCCTCAGCGTTGGAGAACAACGACCCAAGCTGGGGGGTGTCATTCCGGGATTTCCCATGTCTCGGATGCCGAGCGACTCAGCATTAGCAACGTCACTGGTGCTCTGGTCCAGTCGTGGCCAGCCCCGTCGCAGCAGCTGCGCTTTCGAGCGTGTTGCGGTCTTTTGACGGGTGTTCACGAGAGTGGTTATTTTAAGTCGTCGCCGTTAGATACGTAAGTTATGTTGCAAGTCTATATTTTGAAATATTTTCATTTTCTAAGTTTTTTAAAAGCATATCTTGAACATTAAGTCAACACAATGCCATTTGCAACATTTCCAGGAACAGCGTATGGCCGTCTCACCCTCAGCCAGACCAGGGCAGCGTATGGCCGTCTCGCTCCTCATCCAGATCGGGGCAGCGTACGGGCGATTCGCTCGTAGCCATGAAGTCCGATCGGGACGAAACCAGGGTCAGGGGTGTAGTTTCGCAAAATCAGTTGGGGGTGGGGGTGGGGGGCTCAACTCAGGTTCAGGCACGTATCCATAATTTGTATCAGGGGGGGGGGCGTCAGTAGAAGAATCAAATTGTGCTTCTCAGCCAGGGGGGATCAGGTCGTCAGCAGGTCGCATTTTATCCTATAGTATACATTTGTTTGATCAGGGGGTAAGGGTGGGGGCGCATGGCCCCGCCCCCCCCCCCCCCCCCCCGCCTTGGCTACGTCTCTGCTCAGGTGGTGGGGATCTAGGTTTCTAGTTTGGTTTAGTGTTTCGAATTTCACTACAAATTTCGCAAAAAGGGCGCCATACTCCCACATGAGAGCGCCGTCAGCGAAAGCTGTTGAGCGAGGGGAGTGGTACATAGTACGGGGGCTAAAGCACCCCCCGTCAGGGGAGGATCCAGAAAATTTTCAAGGGGGGGGTCATCAATTACAGTGGTGCCCCTACCTATAACCAAATCTGAAAACTCAACGGATTCGGTCCACTATATTTTGAGGGTGCCCCTATTTCAGAAAAAAAAATAATTGACAACGTTGGCTATAGGTATTTGCAATATCAGTCGTACCCTTTCTATCATTTAAAGTGCCGCGGATGGTGCTAAAATATATTATTTATACAGTCAAGAGCGGCCCCAGACGGTCGATGAAGAATTGACCAAGTAGTGTTTGAAAGGAGGGTAAATGGGAGAGAGAATCAATGACTATTGACTAATCAATGACCAGAATAATCGATTACATAAAGGGCCAGTGGAAGAATTGACGCTCAGCGATTAATTATAGGTGAGGAACCTGCTAAGATCGGAGAGGTAGTGGTTAGTGGTGGGGTTGTATTTGTTGGGGTTGGGACCAGGATGATTTTGGGGGCGAATCATGGGAACCGATATGGGGAAGGGACGCCGCGACGGATCATCTGTCGGGACATACTCCGGTAGGCTCTGTCGTGGAAGACCCTGTCCTAATATCCACCAATTACCGAACTCCACATACCATCTTGATATACCTTATATCCGAGCAGTGAGAGGCCTATATGTTGACTGACGAATGGCCAGCCTCATCAAAAATATTATGTACGAGGCCGGGCAGCGCAATTGCAACCGTTTGAAATTCATATACATTCGCGGGTATTCTGAAAACCACAAGAAATAGCGGATCGTCGCTGCCGTAAATCGATCCGGAAGGTCAAGAAACCCCGCACGCAAATTTTCGAAATGTTGCAAAGTGTTGCAAAATGTTGCAATATGCTCTAAATATTGCAAATGAAGTCCTAGAGCGCTGATTTTAACGAAATTGCAATCAGCGGCCCGAACGGGTCCAGAAGATATTTTTTTTTTTACAGAAAAAGGAAAGTTTTGATTAACTTTTCGTTTGCAATTTTTGAAATGATGCAATGTTGCAAAGCCCGATTGCACGCTACATAATTGGAGCCCAACGTGGGGCGTGGCCAGGTCGTTATCAACACGAAGTCAGCAGAGTTGCGCATACCCATGAACCTAAGAAGGTCTGCAAGAATCGCACTCTCCGAGAGGAGAGAGGATGAAGAATGAAGTACTGAAGACGTCAATGTCGGGACGAGACGATGATTGTTGCAACGTAGGACGGCGACACGCATGCTATAGCGGTGATGTCTTGTCTGGAAAGAAGATGCGAGTAGACGAACCAATTGTGAAAAGAGAGAAGATGCAACTTCCGACGAATCACAGGACACCGGAAGAGAAGGTCGGATGACCACTGATCCACGGGAGATATCCCTAACGATTCAAGAATGAAGTCACCGAGATAAGCCTGCTTGAAGACAAGACTGACGAGTGATGGAAGAAATGTGGCAATGTTGCAGAGAAAGAAGCAGCAGCCAGATGCAATGGAAGTAAAAATTGGGAAGCGCGCCAATACGGGAAAAGCGCAGGAGGCAATTCACCAAAGTGGCAGTTCAATCAGCGCGTATCAACTTTCAGCAACGGCCACTACCGTCACCGCAGCCACCGCTATCGTGCCGCCCGGCTGGTTGCTTTCGCCGTTACTAACGGCTGCAACTGCCACTGACGATACCGCGACTGCTGACATGTGCCACTGCCAATGCCGCTGATAGCGACCGCTGCCGCGGGCGGCTGTCACGGCCGTTGACGACTGGGGTCGCCCGGCTGACCGATGACAGCGGCCGGCTGCCGCAGGCAGTTACCACTGACGCGGGCTGCTGCCACTACCGCTGATAACCGCAACTGACGACTACAGCGGCTGCTGACGTCTGCCACTACCGGTGCCGCGGACAGCTGCCGCCGTCGCCGACAGCTGTCACTGCCACAGGCAGTTACCGCTGCCGCGGGCCGCTGCCATTACCGCTGATGACCGCAACTGACGACAACAGCGGCTGCTGACGTCTGCCACTACCGCTGACAGCTGCTGCTGCCGCGGCCCGTTGCCACTGCCGCAGAGTACCGCTGCCGCTGGCGGGGTGCCCGGCCGGCGGCCGTCGCGGCCATTCTTGTGACATGTGACGTAGCTACGGGCCTAACGAGCCTTGTAGAGGGAAGTGCGAACTGATTCGTGTGTGCCACTGGGTTATGTAAATATGTTTTAGGGATAGGGTACTGGGGAGTATTAGCGGTAGGCCATGTGTGTAACCCAGGACGGGAACTGTTAATAACGACTGATGCGCTAATGACATCGCGGGGTATTGTCGGGAGCGGGTAGGGAAAATTTCCACGTTTCGGGGGTGACTAATGTACTTTCCCCAGGATAATCGGCCTATAAATACCGCAGACCCTTCATCCTTCCATCTCACGTCATCCCTAGCAGGGCCAGGCAGTACAGGCGCAGCCGCAACGAAATAACGACAGAAGAACCAAGAAGGCTGTGGCAGGGATATGCGACCATTCCACCGGCACTCAACCGTGAGGATGGAGCCACCCGTTCCAGTATAAGGGCAGTTTGGAAAAAGCGAGTCGCGGGATGAATCAAAAATTGTGAGGACACAATTAAAATAAAGGGGCCTTAATGTAACGATGCTTACATTTTTGGTTCGGACTACAGCTAAATTTTCCGCCGCTCAGCACCTGAACCCGGGCGGCGGTGCAGATATGATACCAATACCGTCAGCCATGTTTCGAGAAGAAAGAAATTCATTAGCCGACCAGCCTCGCCATCCAAGACGTGTAAACACCGCCAGCAGGTCAGCGACACCCGACCCTCCCACCCCATCCTCCCCATCCTACTTGCCGACAAGGACGCGTGCCATCCCCCAGACGCACCTGTATATACACACCCATCCCCCCCCCCCCACGTTCGAAGGGGACCTTAGCAGAGTGAGAGACAGAGGAGCCGGCTGTCAGCCGCTGTCGGCCACCGGCCCTGTCACCCGACAGCCGCCTGTCACCTGCCCCTGCCGTCGGCCGGTCCGTCGTCCACCGGAGTCGCGTAAACAAAACAAAAACACCGGCGGGCCCTTTCTCCCACCTCCCCTTCCCTCCCCAATGCTCCTGCCCGGCCTGACATATACAGAGTCACCTCCCAGATCACCAGGTGTGCAGACTCAGACGCCAGCGTCCATCAACAGAGGACCGAGCCGGAAATCTGCCGCGGGGCGCAAAAAAACAGCCGCTGGACAACCATGGTTACCTCCAGACGCCGGACACCTGCTATGCCATCAACACCCGGCCCTCATCCCCTCCTCCCCATCCCAATGGCCGACAAGGATGCGCACCGCCCACCAGACGTGCCTAGATACATATACATACCTACATATACATACCCCTCCCCATCCCTCCCTCCCTCATCCGGCGGAACAAGACAGAGAAGCATGCAGTCATCTGCTGCCCACCTGTCGCCTGCCGCCTGTCATTTGCCGACCCGTCATCCGTCCGCCAGAATCGCATAAATAAACACCGCCAGCCCGGCATCCGAGCACTGCTAATAAGATATGACAGTTCAGAGCGCCCCGCCCTCTGCCGGCACCGAGTCAGGAAGGAGCGGAGGCGCAAGATAAACATCATCTGGAAAACCTGTCATGTCGGCCTCCGAGGGGAGGAGCATCAGACAGACATCCGCCGAATGTGAAGGAGGGATCAACAGACTATAGCAGGCCGGCTGACAGGGGCAGATGGACGCAAGATGACTCAAGGGCCCAGCCGGCGGCCACAGGAACGCCATACCACTCGGGACCACCCATGAAGAGCTACCCGTTGGAGGGCGGCCGGGTAGACGGAAATAACTGCGATATATAACGGGCAGAGGTGGTTAGAGGAAGAACAGTCGCACCGGCAGGAGAACCTGGGACGGTCGCACCAGCAGGGAGATAAGCGCCGGAGGTCTCGCCGGAGGGCCTCGCCAGCAGTCGTGATGGGGACGGAGTCAATACGCGCCGGACAAGTCGTGCACGGCCCATTGAGATCAACAGTGCAGTGATGTCAGCCCTTTGAGACTGATGGAGCGGCCCGGTGATTGACTGAGTGCTGAGACGGACGCCGCGGACCGGATGTCGGGGAGCCGTCGATCAACGCATCTGCCCGGGCTTCACCTGTCATAGTAAGGCCGCCGCTCATTCCCCGCCCGCACAATATCCAAATATCCACGGTCTGTCACCCTGCGTCGTACTTAACGGTCATATGTTCAGACAGGCGATCTGGGGCGGTAGGGATCTCGCGCTGGGAGGGACGGGGCAGCCGGTCAGCCAGGGTCTAATGATCCTGGGATTGGGTCTTCCCTTGAGGAGGGGGGATGGGGGGTGAAGTGTGGATTTTGAGGCTGGGCGGGGACGGAGGTGTTATGGAATGGTTGATGGTGTGACGGGCCAGCAGAGGAGCGGGGAAAATATGTGTCACGGGAGGGATTTAAATAAACTGCGTGACGTAGCCATTAATATGACATGTAACCGTATAGGTGGGGGGCATAATACAGATGAAGGATTGCAGAGACGGATGGTGTCATTGAACTGAACGGAGTGGTGATCGGTGAGCCATTCGGCGTGATGGAGTCGGAACGGGGATTGGCGTGCCCGAGGAGCCTATTCCGTTTTACGTAAATTGACGCTGTCTCATGTTCAATAGGAGACAGGCCTTGGGTAGTAATGAATGTATAGGAATGCTCGGCAAACTCTCACGCCAAGGACGTAGTGCAAAATGCCTTTCAGTTCATATGTTTCAAAACACGGAAGATCATCCCCGGCGTAAGATATGCAGATCGCTCTTCCTTTTCGTTGATGGAAATCTGTCAACCGAATATCTTCTCTGAGCTCAAATATGCATCCGTATGCACTGAAAATTAGGTCAAAGTTTTAGGTAAATCTTGGTTTTGATTATTTTCGTTGAATGTATACGAGCCGATTGGCAAGCTCATTGTCAGTCGACACGTTTGATTTGAGAGTAGCTGCTAGCAAGCTATCGGCAGGTTCAAAGTTTACGGTATACGATGCTTCTATATAAACACATTTAAATCATAAACTTAACTGCAACTCAACATTTGTAAGGAGATATCTCATTTATCCAATTATCTTACGCCTGAATAAATTGTTCACGGCGATGTATTGGCACCGGTTCCTCGAAGCAGTCTCATGTCATTAAAGGATGACAGGGCTATGACATCACAGCGATGGCCGCTGTATGACGCGGCCGGGCTCAGTGACGGATCCGCGGCAGACGGCGGCGGGTCCAGCGGCTAATTGACACCAGCTGGTATAGCGTGGCGGACGGAGGGGAGCCGGCTTGGGCGCATAAACACTGTGAGACGGACGATGAAGTTGTAGGTATGTTTCGAAGAGTTAAAGTTATAGATGTTTTGAGTTACAGGGAATTATACGCGGAATTGTTGAAAATGGATATGACGGACTAGCCAATGGCCCTAACATGAGTTTACCTGGGATAAAACTAGCGACGTGCATATATACACACGAACGCACGCACGCATAAACACACACACACACACACACACACACACACACCCACACCCACACCCACACCCACACCCACACCCACACCCACACCCACACCCACACCCACACCCACACGCACACGCACACGCACACGCACACGCACGCGCACACGCACACGCACACGCACACGCACACGCATCGAACAGGTATGCGTATGCACACAGGTGGGCACAAGTACGTCTATGCACTCATGAAGGCGTATGACGCACACCCATTCATGCATACAAACATACACTCGCATGCGTACATACTCACGCGTATACATGCAGGTGGGCGTGTGATTTCCAAAGTCGAAACCTGTTGACGTCGAACATGCGAGGGAGATCGGAGAATCAAAGAATGACAATCTTCGATGAGGACGATTTAATCCTAGCAGGGAAATGAGGTTGGTATGCGCTACACCCCTGTGTGTATTTTGACTCTGCTGATAACGGTTGGTTCGCTGACGAGTTTGGGTAATCACCAAACGAGGGAGGTATGCGGGATATTAATGTCGGGCGCCCAGGAGGAACAAAGTAAGTTGTTTTGATAGTGGAATGGTTCCCGAGCCATGACGCTTAACCAGGAACTAACGCCGTAAGACGCCAGATGCTGTGGTGGCCAGTGGGGCTAGCGAGCGGGTGAGTCGGGCGATGCAGTGCCGCTGAGGTGCGTTGGGCGAGGGATTGTGCAGTCGGAGTGGAGATCGGTGGTTGAGATGGGGGAAGATGGTGATGAGCGGGTGAGGGGATGCCGCCCAAGAGGAGAAGATCTATGTCCAACGAGGGGGAACTGTGATGCACGCCGAACGATCAGGCCATGGCGCTTTGTATCGCAACGTGCAGCTCTTGTTCTCCCGACTTTCGGACGACATTATAGGTTGCATGTCCATCGCGGAGCTACCCAGGTGGTGCTGGCCAACCGGGTGGCGCTAACTCGAACAAGATCGCGACGTGCGGAGATGTTAGGCTCAGTGGCGGCGCAGTGAAGGGTGATTGCCTCCGTACGACTGAATGGGTCCAGCGCGCTCGACCAGGCGATTGCAATAAGACGACACGCGCAAGTCGCCGCAATTTAGCCAAGTAGCTCTGAGCCGCGCGACTTCGGAGTTTTATTAGGCGGTGGTACAGGTCGAGAGGAGGTGATTAAGGGGGCCAGGCAGGGCCGAGAGCAGATGAGCTGAGCGAAGTTAAGTCCATCGAGGAGGGCTTGTGAGTTATGCCGGTTGACAGATCTTATGTTGTTTGTGCCGCAATATGCCACATTTGTCTTCCCGACCCTCGGATAAAATGTGTAGGTCTTATGTCCATCATGGAATTCCCCAGGTCGTACCGGGCGACCGGGGAATGATGTCGCAAAGGCACTGTTACGTGTACAATCTCCGATCGCTCACGCTAGTGTGCCAGTTACAATGCCAGACACTGTACCCGTGTCTGCGTCTGGCCCGGTCAGCGCCCCGGGCGGGGACCGGGTCAGCCGAGGCTGGGTCGCGGGACCGGGAGCGGGGCAGTGTCGCCCAGGACGTCGCCGGGGCCGTGCTGCAATACAGGTTGACCAGAGTTACCGTATTTGCCTCGGGAGTCACCGCGGTCGGGACACAACATTGGCGACGAGGATGAAGCCTTCCACTGCCCAGGTGTGCGCCGGCTTGGTGTAACGTCGTCTGCTGGTACGGTACGTCACCATGGAACGGGACCTAGCACCGCTGGCGCCGTTCAATTGCGCCGAGCCATGTAAGTGGGACAGTTGGAAGCGCTCGTTTGATTATTATATTGCGGCCTCGGACATCACATCTGAGTCTCGGAAGATAGCAGTTCTGTTGCATGTTGGTGGACTTGATCTGCAGGAAGTGTTTCACTCTGTTGTGAACGCAAGTGTCAAGGTTGAAACATTGCAGGACGTGTTTGATGTTTTTGATAAACAGCTCTTGCCGAAGAGGAACGTAATTTGCGAGCGACATGTGTTCCGTAAAGAAGCTCAGAGGTCGGGAGAGACCGTCGATGTTTTTGCAACCAGGCTCCGAGGCCTGGTAAAGACATGCGAGTATGGTTCCCTTCAGGATGAAATGGTCAGGGATCAGATCGTAGACAAGTGTTTGAGCCACCGCTTACGATGCCATCTGCTCAGGGAAGTGTCTGACGCTGGAGTCGGCGCTGACATTCGCGAGGTCCATGGAAGATGCCGACAGACAAGCCGAGCTGATGGAGGATCGTGCAGCGGAGGACCACGTCGCACGTGCCGTCGCCACCAGCCGGTCCGGCCGGAGGTCGCCCACCAGAGCTTCGGATCAGGCAGACGGTAAGGTGAAATGCATCCGCTGTGGCAAAGGCTATCACGATTCCGAGGACTGTTTTGCCAGAAACAAGAAATGTCATGGTTGTCGCAGGGTAGGTCATTACCAGAGGATATGTCGCAGTGGTGACCGATCCCGAACATGTCGAAGGCAAGTTCGCCTTGTAACGTCGGACCACGAGAACCACGTCTTCCGCCTCCCTGCTGCAGATCGCGATGGAACGTATCCTGTGCAAGTAAGTGACCAGTCATGCGACTTGCTTGTTGACTCAGGCGCCACCTGCAATGTTATGAGCGAGGCTCTATTCAGAGAACGGTTCGAAAGCAAGCGGCTGCTGCCGAATCGTAACAAGTTGTACGCATATGGGTCCGGAAAACCGATGAGTGTCATTGGTCAGTTGAAGACGTGCGTCACATTTCGTGATAGCACAGTGCAGACCGTGTTCCATGTAATTCCTGGGTCACATCAGTCTCTGCTGGGAAAGGATACGTCTGAGAGGCTGGGCCTGCTCCATGTTGGGCCCCAGGTCAGGCGCGTCACCGACCAGTCACCCTGCTAACAGATATCCCGCTCTGTTCAGGGGACTTGGCAAACTGAAGGACTTCCAGCTGACGGTGCCGATCGAACCAGAAGTCACACCGGTCGCCCAGAAGGTCCGGAAGATCCCGTTCTCTCTCCAGGGCCCCGTGGAGCGGAAGCTGAAGGAGCTGCTGGACGAGGATATTATTGAGAAGGTCAGTGGTCCGACCCCGTGGGTATCACCTGTCGTTTGTATTCCAAAGAAGAGCGGGGATATCAGACTGTGTGTTGATATGAGACGAGCCAACACAGCTGTGATCAGAAAACGACATCCGATGCCAACTTTGGACGATGTCTTGCATGAGATGACGGGCGCTAACATGTTTTCTAAGCTATACCTGGCTCAGTCCTTCCACCAGATCGAGCTGGATGAGGCGTCGCGGGGAATCGCCACCTTTGTCACACACAAAGGGCTGTACCGCTACAAATGTCTGTTGTTCGGTATATCGTGTGCCCCCGATATGCATCAGCGAGTGATCCAGCAGGTGCTGGAGGGATGCGAAGGAGTTCGGAATATCGCGGATGATATAATTGTGTACAGCGCTACGGCTGAGCAGCATGACCGATGGCTGGGCGTGGTTCTTCGTCGTTTACAGGATGCTGGTCTGAAGCTGAACGGGGAGAAGTGTCAGTTCGGCATGACTGAGCTGACGTTCATGGGACACCGTCTCAGCAAGGTCGGAGTTACAGCGACCGATGACAAGGTCGCTGCGGTCTTGAACGCCAGAGAGCCGCGAACCGCTTCTGAAGTGCGTTCGTTTCTCGGTCTGGTCACGTTTTTAAGTCGTTTCTTACCTGATCTGTCCACAGTCTCGGCGCCCCTCCGTGATCTGACCAAGTCAGGGGTGGCATGGAAGTGGGAGAAACCCGAGAGGGATGCTTTCAGTGAGCTTAAGCGGAGGCTGGCTAACAAAAACGTTCTCGCCTACTTTTCCCTGCTAGCAGAAACTCAGCTCGTGGTGGACGCTTCGCCAGTGGGGTTAGGTGCAGTCCTGCTCCAGAGACAGCGCACAGGCGCGTTCAAGCCAGTCGAGTATGCCAGCCGGAGCGCCGGTATTTGCAAACAGAACACGAAGCCCTGGCAGTAGTCTGGGGTTGTGAACGTTTTCATCTGTATCTGTATGACATCGATTTTGAGCTGCTCACCGATCATAAAGCTCTTCAGACGATTTTCTCACCTGCGTCAAAGCCACCAGCCAGAGTAGAGAGGTGGGTGCTCCGCCTGCAGCCGTATCGTTACCGGGTGAAGCATATCCCTGGGCCGCGAAACATCGCTGACTGTTTCAGCAGACTGACGCAGACTGCGGCAACTTCTACCGACGGCGGGGACCACTACGCACGTTTCGTGGCTCTGCACGCCGTGCCTGCCGCACTGCAGAAGAGCGACATCCAGAGAGACCGCAAGAGATGATGAGCTGCAATCGGTAATGAGATGTCTGCCTAACGGTAAGAAACTGGACTGTCCGAGGCCTTATAGGACGCTGTGGCAAGAGCTGTCTGTCTGTGATGACATGCTGCTGCGCGGAAACCTACTTGTAGTTCCAGAGACGCTGCGTGGGAAAGTTCTGGAGCTGTCCTACGAGGGTCACCAGGGTATTGTCCGCACAAAACAGAAGCTCAGAAGTAGCGTGTGGTGGCCTGGGGCGGATGTGGATGCGGAGCGGCTGGTGAGGTCATGTCACGCGTGTCAGATTGTGTCTGCAGGGAACCCACCTGAGCCGATCTCTACCACAGAGCTTCCCACAGGACCTTGGGAGGACCTGAATCTCGATCTTTGTGGGCCGTTCCCTGGAGGTGAGAATTTGCTTGTTCTCGTCGACAAGTACTCGAGGTGGGTAGAAGTGGAAACGATGTGTTCAACCACAACACGAGATGTCACTGTCCGACTTGAGAAGATATTCGCTAGTCACGGCTTCCCCCTGACGCTGACGACCGATAACGCCCGCAATCTCACTTCGGCAGAGTTCCAGGACTTCTGCAAGGTGCGTGGGATCCGGCATCTGACGGTGACACCACTCTGGCCACAGGCGAACGGACTGGTCGAGCGTCAGAACCGGACTCTGCTGAAGGCCATCAGGACGGCCGTGGCGGAGGGGCGGAACTGGCCGTCCAGTCTACAGACGTTTCTGCTGGCGTACCGGACTACGCCTCACCCCGCTACTGGAGTCATCCCTGCTGAGCTGCTCTGTGGCCGGCAGCTGCGCACCAAGATGCCGGCCGTGACACGTCCTGAGCCAGCGCCTGGCCTGCCTGCTGTGCAGCAGAGGAACGAGCGCTACCGTGAGGCGGGGAAACGCTACGCTGACCACCGGCGGCGCGCGGTTCCATCGGACATCAGTGTCGGTGACCGAGTGCTCGTCAAAATCCCTAGAAAACTCACCAAACTGTCTTGTGCTTTCTTTGCGGAGCCGTATAAAGTAGTGTCAGTAAAGGGCTCTCAAGTAACTGTTAGAAGGCCGTCGGATGGCAGGCTGTTCAAGCGAAACAGCAGTTTTGTAAAACGATACGTAACGCGTGATTTTGTAGAGCCCCTGTCATTCCCATGTAGCGACGGTCCAGTGTCCACCGCTCCGCCAAGCAGCAGGGCAGAACCCGCGCCCGAAAGACCTGACCGATGTGAGCGGAGCACGGAGCTTCGCACGCGCAGCGGCCGGCTAGTCGTGAAACCGCAGTGGTACGGTGATGTGGAATATTGCACATTTGGTTACTGAGCGTTGAGAATCTGTGTTGGTGTGCATCCGTATTTGGTAATTTCGCTCAGTTTGGGATTCAGATTGTGTCAAAGTTGGGAAGGGAATGTTACGTGTACAGTCTCCGATCACTCACGCTAGTGTGTCGGTTACAATGCCAGACACTGTACCCATGTCTGCGTCTGGCCCGGTCAGCGCCCCGGGCGGGGACCGGGTCAACCGAGGCTGGGGTCGCGGGACCGGGAGCGGGGCAGTGTCGCCCAGGACGTCGCCGAGGCCGTGCTGCAATACAGGTTGACCAGAGTTACCGTATCTGCCTCGGAAGTCACCGCGGTCGGGACACAACAGGCACCATGACGTGCTGAAAGGTTAGGATCAGTGGCGACGTGGCGAGGGGTAAAGGCCGCCGCGTGACTGAACAGGTCCATCGCGCTGGCCAGGTGATTGCAATAAGTCAGCAAGCGAATGCAGCTGCAACTTAGCCAAGTAGCTCTGAGCCGCGCGACCGCGGAATTTTAATAGGTTGTGGAAACGGGTTAAGAAGAAGCGATTAAGCGGCGCAGTAAGACGAGATGTCTGGGGTAAGAGAGCGGAGCCGCGGACCATGGAGGGGTGAGCGGCGGCCGAAACTACATCACATGGCGGGACGGCGAAGGAGGAAATTATCGGGACGATTAGAGGAAAAGCTGGGAACCCCACTCAGTCAAGGTCTCTCACCCGTAATTGATAGCACCATGCCGGAGGGCAGTAGACGGAACCGGGGCGTCAACCCGTGCATTTGGGTTAGTGTTTGAAAGGAGGATAAATGGGAGCGAGAATCAATGACTGTATGCCAGAATAATCGATTAAATTAAGGGCCAGTGGAAGAATTGACGCTCAGCGATTAATTATAGGTGAGGAACCTGTTAAGATCGGAGAGGTAGTAAGTAGTTAGTGGTGGGATTGTATTTGTTGGGGTTGGGACCAGGATGATTTTGGGGGCGAATCATGGAACCGATATGGGGAAGGGACGCCGCGACGGATCACCTGTCGGGACATACTCCGGTAGGCTCTGTCGTGGGAGACCCTGTCCTAATATCCACCAATTACCGAACTCCACATACCATCTTGATATAACTTATATCCGAGCAGTGAGAGGCCTATATGTTGACTGACGAATGGCCAGCCTCATCAAAAATATTATGTAAGAGCCCGGGCAGCGCAATTACAACCGTTTGAAATTCATATACATTCGCGGGTATTCTGAAAACCACAAGAAATAGCGGATCGTCGCTGCCGTGAATCGATCCGGGAGGTCAAGAAACTCTCGCACGCAAATTTTCGAAATGTTGCAAATTGTTGCAAAATAGTGCAATATGCTCTAAATATTGCAAATTAAGTCCTAGAGCGCTGATTTTAACGACATTGCAATCAGCAGCCCGAACGGGTCCAGAAAATATTTTTTTTTACAGAAAAAGGAAAGTTTTTATTACATTTTTTCTTCTTCAATTTTTAAATGATGCAATGTTGCAAAGCCCGATTGCACGCTACACATATTCTTCGGATAGTAAATCACGATGACCGGTGGCAGTCAGCGCTCAATAGTACGTATGATAATATTAACTGTATACATGTGTACCGAACTGTAACAAACAACTGGTAACAGTGAAAATGGTTTGAAAGCAGCAAGACTTTTCCGCACATAATTAATAATAACACATCATTATATACACCGCACATAATTCCGCACACATTTTCTTTTCCGCATTTTCGGAAAGCAGAACGACTTTTGCGCACATAGATGGTCCCTGCGGATCTAGAGGAGCTTGGGGAGATCAAGATGGTCCTGGCCTGGTCTCACTAATAGCTCTTCGGTCCAGCAAGTTGGGCACCGCTGGAGCAGCTTTCGGGGTGCCGATGTCCGTGTCTTTGCGTTCGCGTCGCCGCGTTCGTGTCGCATGACTCCCTGCATCCGCCCCTGTTTCTTGATAAACTTTCCTTTAATTATTTTCTTCATTGTTATTTTTGTTACTACCCACACCTTCAGTGACGTGTGTAAAGTTCGAGTTCGAACCAGCTCGATATTCGATATTCAGCAGATATTCGGAAATCGACGACCCCTTCGATTTCGCTCAAATTTTGCAAACAGGTAGCCAATGGCCTCCTGAACCCCTAGAAGGATTTTGCGATGCATTCCATAGTAAGGCCTCTAGAGGCCAAACAGGGTTCTTGGGGAAAATCGACGACCCCTTCGATTTCGCTCAAATTTTGCACACAGGTAGCCAATGACCTCCTAAACATCACCCTAAAAGGATTTTGCGATGCATCCCATAGTAAGGCCTCTAGAGGCCCAATAGAGTTAATGGTAAAATCTACGACCCCTTCGATTTCGCTCAAATTTTGCACACAGGTAGCCAATGACCTCCTAAACATCACCCTAATAAAAGGATTTTGCGATGCATCCCATAGTAAGGCCTCTAGAGGCCAAATAGAGTTAATGGTAAAATCTACAACCCTTCGATTTCGCTCAAACTTTATACACAGGTAGCCAATGACCTAAACATCACCCTAAAAGGATTTTGCGATGCATCCCATAGTAAGGCCTCTAGAGGCCAAATAGGGTTCATGGGGAAAATCGACGACCCCTTTGATTTCGCTTAAATTTTGCACACAGGTAGCTAATCGCCTCCTGAACATCCCCCTAAAAGGCTTTTGCGATGCATCCCATAGTTAAGCGTCTAGAGGCCAATATAGAGGCCTGGGCAGATATTCGAAAAATCGACGACCCCTTCGATTTCGCTCAAATTTGGTGCAAATGTACCAAATGACCACCCAACATCAACACCAAAAGGGTTGTACGATGCATCTCATAGTTAAGCGTCTAGAGATCAAAATAGACGTCTGGGCCGATATTCGAGAGAAAAAAATCGACGACCCCTTCGATTTCGCTCAAATTTTGCACATAGGTAGCCAATGGCTACCTAAACATCGCCCTATAAGTATTTTGCGATGTATTTCATGCCATAGCGTCTAGAGGTCAAGTTAGACGTCTGGGGAAAAATCGACGACCCCTTCGATTTCGCTAAAATTTAGTGCAAATGTACCAAATGACCACCAAACATCAACACCAAAAGGGTTGTACGATGCATCCCATAGTTAAGCGTCTAGAGGCCAATATAGAGGCCTGGGCAGATATTCGAAAAATCGACGACCCCTTCGATTTCGCTCAAATTTGGTGCAAATGTACCAAATGACCACCCAACATCAACACCAAAAGGGTTGTACGATGCATCCCATAGTTAAGCGTCTAGAGGTCAAAATAGACGTTTGGGCATATATTCGAAAAATCGACGACCCCTTCGATTTCGCTCAAATTTCGTGCAAATGCACCAAATGACCACCCAACATCAACACCAAAAGGGTTGTACGATGCATCTCATAGTTAAGCGTCTAGAGGTCAAAATAGACGTCTGGGCAGATATTCGAGAGAAAAAATCGACGACCCCTCGATTTCGCTCATATTTTGCACATAGGTAGCCAATGGCTACATAAACATCGCCTTAGAAGTATTTTGCGATGTATTTCATGC
Organism: Chirona hameri; assembly: GCA_036785665.1. Lineage (NCBI taxonomy): Eukaryota > Metazoa > Arthropoda > Thecostraca > Balanomorpha > Balanidae > Chirona > Chirona hameri. The sequence goes on along the minus strand of JAXIVJ010009578.1, from coordinate 18,000 downwards.
CATAGCGTCTAGAGGTCAAGTTAGACGTCTGGGGAAAAATCGACGACCCCTTCGATTTCGCTAAAATTTGGTGCAAATGTACCAAATGACCACCAAACATCAACACCAAAAGGGTTGTACGATGCATCCCATAGTTAAGCGTCTAGAGGTCAAAATAGACGTCTGGGCCGATATTCGAAAAATCGACGACCCCTTCGATTTCGCTGAAATTTCGTAAAAATGTACCAAATGACCACTCAACATCAACACCAAAAGGGTTGTACGATGCATCCCATAGTTAAGCGTCTTGAGGTCCAAATAGACGTCTGGGCAGATATTCTAAAAATCGACGACTCTTCGATTTCGCTCAAATTTTGCACATAGGTAGCCAATGGCTACCTAAACATCGCCCTAGAAGTATTTTGCGATGTATTTCATGCCATAGCGTCTAGAGGTCAAATTAGACGTCTGGGGAAAAATCGACGACCCCTTCGATTTCACTCAAATTTCGTGCAAATGTACCAAATGACCACCCAACATCAACCCCAAAAGGGTTGTACGATGCATCCCATTGTTAATCGTCTAGAGGTCAAAATAGACGTCTGGGCAGATATTCGAAAAATCGACGACCCCTTCGATTTCGCTGAAATTTCGTGCAAATGTACCAAATGACCACTAAACATCAACACCAAAAGGGTTGTACGATGCATCCCATAGTTAAGCGTCTAGAGGTCAAAATATACGAAATTTGAGTGAAATCGAAGGGGTCGTCGATTTTTCGAATATCTGCCCAGACGTCTATTTTGAACTCCAGACGATTAACTATGGGATGCATCGTACAACCCTTTTGGGGTTGATGTTGGGTGGTCATTTGGTACATTTGCACGAAATTTGAGCGAAATCGAAGGGGTCGTCGATTTTTCGAATATCTGCCCCGACGTCTATTTTGACCTCTAGACGCTTAACTATGGGATGCATCGTACAACCCTTTTGGTGTTGTTGTTGGGTGGTCATTTGGTACATTTGCACGAAATTTGAGCGAAATCGAAGGGGTCGTCGATTTTTCGAATATCTGCCCAGACGTCTATTTTGACCTCTAGACTCTTAACTATGGAATGCATCGTACAACCCTTTTGGTGTTGCTGTTGGGTTGTCATTTGGTACATGTGCACGAAATTTGAGCGAAATCAAAGGGGTCGTTGATTTTTCTAATATCGGCCCAGACGTCTATTTTGACCTCTAGACGCTTAACTATGGGATGCATCGTACAACCCTTTTGGTGTTGATGTTTGGTGGTCATTTGGTACATTTGCACCAAATTTGAGCGAAATCGAAGGGGTCGTCGATTTTTCCCCAGACGTCTAATTGGACCTCTAGACGCTTTGGTATGGAATGCATCGCAAAATACTTCTAGGGCGATGCTCAGGTAGCCATTGGCTACCTATGTGCAAAATTTGAGCGAAATCGAAGGGGTCGTCGATTTTTCGTATATCTGCCCAGACATCTATTTTGATCTCTAGACGCTTAACTATGAGATGCATCGTACAACCCTTTTGGTGTTGATGTTGGGTGGTCATTTGGTACATTTGCACGAAATTTGAGCGAAATTGAAGGGGTCGTCGATTTTGCGAATATCTGCCCAGACGTCTATTTTGACCTCTAGACGCTTAAGGAAATAGTTCACCTTCGGAAATTTTTCAGAACACGATTTTATTATATTTTTTAATATAGTTTATTTTTTTCTTTTCAAAAATGGTCCTACATCGCGCCAATTCAGGACAGAAGGTCGTAAATTATTAATGTTATGGTGTACGTTATTGGTCTGCGCATGCGCCCTGGTAGTGCTTGCACTCTCATACGGTACGGTATATCATATATGCGCCGCATTCCTTCGCCAAAAAGTCAAATATCTTCGGCTGGAGAGTCTTTTCAGCCAAGACAAGTTGCAGATAAGGATTTCTCAACACGGGCTACAAAACTGCTATTTCAGTTCAAAATCCCATGTTGAAGGTGAACTATTTCCTTTAAAGGAAATGGTTCACCTTCAACATGGGATTTTGAACTGAAATAGCAGTTTTGTAGCCCGTGTTGAGAAATCCTTATCTGCAACTTTTCTTGGCTGAAAAGACTCTCCAGCCGAAGATATTTGACTTTTTGGCGAGGGAATGCGGCGCTTTTTTTTCTTTTTTTTACCCGGACCGGCCTATAGCCATATCCCGGGTTTGGGGAAAGTACTTCTGGCAATTTGCCAGGCAAAGAGTTACGTTAGTCGGTTTATGGGAACCCGAGCAAGAAAGGGAATAGCATGGATTACCTAGATACTGGATCGGACTCTCGCCCGCTTTCCTATTGTTCTTCGTGACATTGGGCGCCGACCTGCCATCTATCGGTCGGAAAATCGTTAGCGAGTTGCGTGCGCGCCGCCCCGCCCCGCCGTAACGCTGCCGGCCGGGAGAATGGAGGCGCCGCGTCCGCCCATATCCACCGTAAAATCGACTGTAATGTAACGACTTATAGCTAACTTTACCCGAACGCTGGCGCTGCCCGACAGTCCACTGTACAGGCGGCTGCTGATTCGCAAGGAAGGGGGGGGGGGCGCTGCTCAGCATTCCAGGCTATGACGTCCAGAATCTTCCAAAAGCATAGCGAAAATCGGGCAACATATAGCGTTATATTCTGTGTCAGACGGGGCAGAGCAGTCAGACACACGACACAGACACGGCAGAGCGGTCAGACACGCGACACACACGGCAGAACGGTCAGACATAGGACACAGATACGGCAGAACGATCAGACACGCGACACAGACACGACAGAATGGACGGACACGCGACACAGACAAGGCAGAATGGTCAGACACACAACAAAGATACGGCAGAACGGTCAGTCACGCGACACGGACGGCGCAGAACCGGATTGGCCCCCTCCTGGATCCGCCCCTGTTTTGTCACAAACGCCTCACGACGACACCTTCAGTCGCTTCCGGTTGAGGCGGTTCGCCCCTTTTCCCACTTGCGCTGTTAAGCGCGCACAGATCAGATGCAGCTGCATTCTAACGAAGCGGGCCATCATCTGGTCCAACCGGTTCGAGCTGCACAGGCGAGCGACCATGGTTGTATACGCCTCGGTGTTACACACGCACAGCAAAAGCTTCTCCCGGACACCAAGACTGCCCAGCGCGCTGCACACCTGGGTTTCGGTGACCTCGTAGGCCGCCACTACTACCTGGAAGAAGGGCTCTGAAGGCGCCTTCAGACTGCCGATATCGGCCGTCCTCAGTCCGGTGAAGCTTTTTAGGCCGAGGAGCGTCTCCCGACTACGACGCACCGACCTGTTCGTGGTATAGAGGGCAGCTGCGCACTGACTGCAAGCGTGGTGCAACTCCTCCTTGTGAGCCAGATATCCTCCGATATACGTCAGCACGTTCTCTGTAGCACAGTCGATTTCGTGCGGTTGGACGGTCACACTGTCAGGCGTGAACTGCACTCTCGCCTCCGGCACTGGGCGATTGGGTCGGGAGGCGACGGTCGTGGCGATAGCTAGGAGGGTGTCCGCATCTGGCTCACAGTTACCGCTGTCTGATGATTTGATCAGATTGTTCATGCTGCACTTCCGATACGAGTGGCGGAACTGGGTTGGATTTGGGTTGTCATTCTGACCGTTCACCTGGCGGATACAGCCGAAAAAGTTTTCCAAAGAATCCTGATTTAGACGTCGGGTACACATGAACCTAAGCACACCCTTCAAGATGCGCCAGATTTTAAGCACTGCATTGATGGTCAGCTGCAGCCCTGCAATGCTGTCCACCTTACCGCCATTGCCGACACGCCACCTCCCGATCCAGTCACGGCCCTCCTCAAGCACGCGCACGTGCTCCTCCTCGGTAGCAGCGGAGAAGGCACGTTTCTTGCGGCAGGGATCTGAAGGCCTGCTGCTGTTCAGGACGTCCAGCATGTTGTTTAACGTGAGCAGAACGGCTGATGTTGCGCGACACTCCTTGGGTAGCCGATCTATCAAAGGAAGACAGACTGAGATTAGCACTTGAATAGTACTTGCACCTTTTCCATAAGCTGCTCTATAAAGCCTTGACGAGCGTTTGACAGTAAAACACTTCATAGACACAGTCGTAAAACACAAAACTTAAAACACAAACACAGACGTACAAAGTCAGTTTAACTTAGCATCACGTTCCCAAATCAATATTCTGTTGATGTGCAGATAGTATATCATACACGGTACCGGCTCAAATATTTATCGCCACAAGTACCTCGCCAATGGACAAATGATGCAAGGTGAAAACACAAACAATGTCATTTGTTAGTTACGGTATTATTAGTTGTTTCCATTCAAAATTCACTCACCGTGCTCACAGTAGAGATCGATGCCGCCTGCCACCGAACGGCTCATCACTTGAAGGGCGTATTTCACCTTCATTTTCTTGAAGGGTCCCAGCTGGATGTGGACCGCACGGAGCTTGGGTGCTGTCCTCACAGTTCTCTTGCAGTCCAACAGGTAGAACTGACGGATGTGCCTCCATGACGCCGTTTTCCCGTCCACGCTCACGTCGCTCTTGTAGAGAGCGTTTCGGATACATTTGAAGAGGTGTGGCACGTCGTACATTGCCACCACCTCTTCACCATCCACCACAAACGATGGGCTGTCGACAGTGACCCCTAGTTGGCGCATCAGCGCCTGGTTGGGTTTCCCCATATCGCACACCGTTGCAATCACATTCAGTCCGGCCTTCCTCAGACGGCGAATGCCCTGCTTAAGGACATGGTCCATAATCCTTGCTGGAGTTGGTCCAGCACTGTAGAAAAAGCCGATTGGCTGCTTCCACTTTCTCGTCACGCCTCGTGCCATCAACACAAGCGCGTGGTCAGCCACTCGCGTCGTACGTCCCATCTCTCCAAAGTCCTCAAATCCCTCCACATAATCCTCGCCTCTGAGGTACGTCAGCTTCCGTCTCAGCTGGATCTCATCCAGAGAGACCACGACGCAGCGATCTGCAGGAGTCGCCTTCCGTACCTTTTCTTCAAGGATGCTCATGACAGCTTCCTGGAACCCTGGCATCATCTGAATGACCTCCATCCGCTTCCGCAGCCGCCGCGGATGTGGTAGGTAGAAACTGGAGCGCAGGTGGCGGTACGCTCTGGGACCTTGATAGTATATCGCCAGCGACTGCATAAGGTCCTCGTCAGAGTAACGGCGCCCTTTCGGCTTCACTTTCGCACACTTCAGCTGGAGCTTGACGAAGTTGTGGATGGCGGGAGGTAGAGTCAGTTTGGTGTACTTCAGGACGTCATCTAGAGTAGTGTTGGACACTTCTGACGCGTTCTTCTCAAGATCTTGGATTTTTCTTTTCTGACGACTGATTTGGCATCGGTAGCGGTTTATCTGCTTGTCCAGCTTCTGCCTTCCTTCAGACGATTTTGACGATTGGCCGGTTTCAGCAGCGGTAGGTGGCGTCGGCTGGCTGGTTTCACCAGAGGTAGGTGACGCTAGGTCGATATCCTCTGAGGAGAATATGACGTCCAAGCCACTCCAGTCCATCACAGGTGTGTTGGCAGCGTCTGCGAAAATACAAACGTCCAAGACGAATTAAATAAAATTGATTACTCATGTTGTTTTTCATTTCAAGTATTTCAAAACATTTCATATTCCATGTAAAGTTAAGTGCATTGAATACAAATCAGGACAAGGAGTTAGCATATTTTGTACAGCACTGATAATGTAATAATATTTTAAAATGGTCAAACACTTGGGTTGATAATTGTTTATTATTTTAAAAGTTGCCCTGACAGAGGACTAGTTACCTATATAGCTGTAATTTGTATCAGAGGGGGAGCCATGTCAGTAGTAGAACAAAATTGCTCCTCAGCCAAATGTTGTTGACACTATTTTGTGTTTGTCCTTATGTTTTCTTGTAATGAAAATAGACTGAACATGAACAAAGGGACAGGGGTGTAGCTTCTCCAAACAAGTTGAGGGGGCTGAGATAGGGAAAATCGCTCAAAGTACCATCAAAATCCTCAAGGATATGAATTTCTCCCCGGATTTAATCCACTTTCTTGCCAAAGTTGGGGGGGCTCAAGCCCAAGTTGGGGGGCCCAAGCCCCCCCAACTGAATACGAAACTACACCCCTGCAAAGGGACATGTGACGATGAAAACATGTTGAATAAATGGTAGATCAAAAATATTTAGTTAAGTAATCTGATAATTACCACAATATTTGACTAAGGTACCCGTCAGTCCACCGAGTTTGTAGCCGTTAAGGGTCAAGGTTAGTATCATGGTTATTGGTCTTAAAGTTTGATGACATCACTGGGAACATAATCAAACCTGACCTAACCTAATGGCTACAAGCAGTAGGTTAGGCTGTCTCAATCAGACTTAATGGGTCGTAGTAGCTGTCAGGGTTAGGCCAGGTTTACGTTCCCAGTGACATCATTAAAGGGACCCTGCCACTTTCAAACAAGTGGTTATATATGTATCGCTTGAGGTGCGCTGGATAAAGTTGATGCTGCTGATCATGATGATGCCATTTGTTTTTCCTAAGTGACTAATTTGATAAAAATATGTTTGTTATAGCAAGTGCATCCTCCTTAGTTTCTTTCAAAGCTAGGGTGGATGAACACTTTACAGGGAAGGGTTTAGCTTACAAGTATTCATGGGAATAGGGTTCATATTTTTTAAACCGAGCTGAAATGGTCACTTAGCATGATGGGTCCTTTGTGTAGGTTGACACATTTTATAGTAACTCTTTTGTATGTGGAAATGTAGGCAAATTTTGTATGTGGAAATGTTGGTCTCTAGAATGCAGAATGTTGCGTCATTGATAAGTGTGTTCCATTTGCATGTGTATGTTATAGTCTTAGAGATAGTACACTGTATGATGTAGTGTTGAGATGTATTCAAATTTAATGTTGTATTATTTAAGATTATATGTATAAATGGTGTGTGGGTGATGCCCTGCGAGGCAAGTTTGTGTGTATACGTAGGTGTGTTGTGCAACCAAGGATGGGCCCCTGTGGCTCTTTGTTGTGCACTGAATTTATGTCATTTATGTCACAGTGGACCAACAGGTACCTTAGTCAAATATTACCATAATTACTAGGTATTCACTTGACTTACAATGCAAAGTGATCTGGAATATGACAGCTCAGTGTGTAAATACAAAAATAGAAAGAAGGCATTCAAGACGCAAGAGATATGAAAGGACATTTACACACTAAAACAATGATGGAAATTGTGATTGAGAATTGGGAAACAGTGCATGTGATTTAAAGTAAAACTTTCAAACTATAGTATAAATGTAAAACACTTGCACTGCACAAAATAGGGTTACCTTTTCAGGACAAAATGTTGTCCCACCAGGTTTGTGGCTGGATCAGCCAGTGTATGACTGTTTCCAAAAGTAATACCCATGAAATATCCCCATGTAAATGTCCAATGTTCCCATGTTCCCATGTCATCATATATGGTCGCCACATTTGGGTGTACTTTAGCCAAATATGACATAATTCCCGACGTAGACGATGTCGACTATACCGCCATTTTCCCCGGCATCTATCCACCCAAAATAAATATACATACAAGGGCAAATATCACATTCTGCGACTCTTATCCATCCAACAACTTACCTCAATAATCAACCCAAAGGTTTTCAAAACCCATAACAGAAGTATTTATCTTAAAACGCACAACACTCCGCAGCAACTCTTTCACCGCCACGCGTGTTGAGGAATGCGTAATGGCGCCGGTCAACCGCTGCCAACTCGCTAACGATAATTCAGCCGATAGATGGCAGGGAACGCAATGTCATCGAGAACTGGGAAGAGACTCATCCAGAACTACTTAATCCATGGGAATAGGATAGCTATTTCACGTTAAGTGAATTCTTCACAGTAAATCTAAAGTCTATCTTACGTTAAGTATTTCGTTCAAAGTCAAAGTTAAAATAAAACACGAGACACATACATACACAATATATTTCATACACACACAGAGCAGAGTACTTGTACAGTGTCAGAGTTGATGGAGCCGTGGGGTGCCGTCATTGCAACAGCGGGAGACTGTTGCCAGTCTCCCTAGCTCCGGCGCCTCGGCGAGACCTGGTTGTGGGGTGTGTTTAGCCGGGCGAAGTCCTGAATAATAAAAAAACCAGCGTCCATAGCAAAGGGGAAAAACCTGCGCGGTGGGCCAAAAATGCGCAAGGCAAAAAACCCCTGTTATATTTGTTTAGCTAAACGTGTTTGGTAGAGATAATCTAAGAGGGGACCTATCAATACAAGATAACTATCACCTAACAGTGTAAAAAAGATTGACAGGGTGGATACTGCACCGCAGCGCAGTGGACACTGCACCGCAGCGCAGCAGCCACCGCACCGCGGCGCAGCATCGGCGTGTGATCTGGTTTGGCAGGGAATCATGCCACCGCCAACGCAAAATCGCACATCAGCCATCGGCGTCCCATCGCAGAAATCCCCCGCCAAATCAGCCACGTCACGAACAGCCAAAGCACTAAACCATTCGCCGCGCGGCCGAGATCCAGCAGGGGGCCCCCGCAACAACACACCGGCAGCTGACACGCAACCCCACGTCGGCAGCAACATGATTTAACATACTGCACCGCAGCGCAGCGGACACCACACCGCAGCGCAGTGGAGTGATCACCGCACCGCAGCGCAGCGGCCACCACACCGCAGCGCAGCATCGGCATATGTTATCAGGGGCGGGTGTTCAACTCCTCGGCTTTGGCAAGAGCGGAGTAGAGGGGAGAGGAGGGTTGGGAGGAGCATTACGTTAAGAAATGAACAACGAATTCCAATGGAACCTTTCGTTGCGCGACTGATTTGGCAGGGAATCATGCCTCCGCCAACGCAAGACCGCACATCTACCATCGGCGTCCCATCGCAGAAATCCCCCGCCAAATCAGCCACGCAACGAATTTCGCCGCGCGGCCGAGATCCAGCAGGGGGCCCCCGTAACTAGACACCGGCAGCCAACACGCAACCCCACGTCGGCAGCAGCGTGATTTCAACATAATTTAACATGCTGCACCGCAGCGCAGCGGACACTGCACCGCAGCGCAGCAGCCACCGCACCGCGGCGCAGCATCGGCGTGTGATCTGGTTTGGCAGGGAATCATGCCGCCGCCAACGCAAAATCGCACATCAGCCATCGGCGTCCCATCGCAGAAATCCCCCGCCAAATCAGCCACGTCACGAACAGCACCGGCCATTCGCCGCGCGGCCGAGATCCAGCAGGGGGCCCCCGCAACAAGACACCGGCAGCCAACCCGCAACTCCCGCGTCAGCAGTAACCTGATTTAACAGTTAGTCAGGAAGTTATTTCTGACTGGTTTGGCAGGGAATCATGCCGCCGCCAACGCAAAACCGCACATCAACCATCGGCGCCCCATCGCAGAAATCCCCCGCCAAATCAGCTACGCAACGAACAGCCAAGCCATAACCATTCGCCGCGCTACCAATCCAGCAGGGGGCCCCCGCAACAAGACACCGGCAGCCAACACGCTACCCCACGTCGGCAGCAACCTGATTTAGCGACCAATTTGACAGGGAATCATGCCGCCGCCAACGCAAAACCGCTCATCTACCATCGGCGTCCCATCTCAGAAATCCCCCGCCAAATCAGCCACGTCACGAACAGCACCGGCCATTCGCCGCGCGGCCGAGATCCAGCAGGGGGCCCCCGAAACAAAACACCGGCAGCCAACACGCAACTTCCACGTCAGCAGCAGCACAATTTAACGGTTAGTCAGAAACAACTGAATGAAGTATTTGTTGGAGGTGATTTATTATTTCTTGTTGAACCGTCTCAAATTGCGGCGGTAGCGGTTACTTTCAGAGGGGCTGGGGGGGGGAGGGGCTACGAGGGAGCTGGGAAGGAGGGTGGGGGGAGGGGAGGGATGGCAGGGAGAGGGTGAGGGACTGACTGTCCTCAGAGAGAGGAGGAGGGTGGGAGTTTGGGAGTTGGCGGGTGACGGCTCTGATCATAGAGGCGTCAGAGTCCTCCGAGGACACAGAGGACTCGAGCGGGGACTCCGCCAGAGATTCGGCGGGGGTGGGAGTGGGTGCCGCTGGGGCACTGCCAGAGTCCAGAAGGGACTCGGCGATACTAGAGTCCAGAAGGGACAGGAGGGACTCGGTCTGCTCTGCCGTCGGTGGGGGTGGGCACTGCCGCCGCTGTGACGGGGCAGGCGGTGGCGCCGGTGGGGTGGACCCACTTGAGGTCCGACGGGGGGGCGCCGGTGGGGTTCGGTGGGATGGGGGCAGCGGGGGCCAGACGCTGGGGGCCAGCGCTGGGATGGGAGGTGGGGTGGGGGGGGACCGCCTTGCGGGCCCGGGTCTGCTCGGCGGCTAGCGCTCGGGCAGGGCAGTCACGGGACCATGCGGGGTGGGCGGCCCCGCACGACACGCAGCGAGTGGCTGCGGTGTCGCCACCGACACATTGGGCTGTGTCGTGCGTCTCGGCGCACTTCCCGCAGATGGACTGGCGGGCGTGGCACTGACGCTGGTGGTGGCCAAACCGCCAGCAGGCTCTGCACTGCAGAGGCCCTTGGGTCCACTCCTTGACTGTGACTACTATGTAGCCACAGTAGATGCGTTCCGGGAGCTGTAAGCCCCGGAAACGCAGCCGGACCATGGGGTTGGGGCCTGGTCGCTTAGACCGCATCCGGACCACTTCTGTCACCCCCTGAGTCACTAGCTCCTGGAGGAGCACGGTCTCAGTCAGATTGCTGACTTCGGGGCACAGGATGAATCCCTGGCAGGAATTCATGTGGTCCGGGGCCGTCACCTCACAAGCCTTGTCCATGAAAGAAGGGATGGCTAGGAGGGTGGCAGTCTGCTGGCCAGACAGGGTCTGAACCAGCAGAGCGCCGGAACGGATGGGGCGCGCGCTGGCCACCTCTCCGCAGAGGGCGACCAGTTGGCGGCGCACCGCGAACGGGTTGGAGTACCTCATGGTCACTCCGTCCTTCCTCTGAATGAGGAGGAGAGCAGGCCCGTCGGGTGGCGAGGTGTTGGGGGGGAGCCAAGCACCGGGTCGGTCCAGGCGAGGCTCCCGAGGGGAGCCGGGGGGTCCAGGAGGACCGTCCGGGGGGGCAGACCCCTGAAGGGGGTCGGGTGGCTTCTGAATGAAGCCGGGGGGTGGCCGCGCGCCGGGACGGGAGGGGAGAGACTCCTGAAGGGGGCCGGGCGGGGGGGGGGGGACGGAGGGGCGGGGGGACAGAGGGGCAGGAGGGGCGGGGAAGTTGCCATGAGGGGGCGGAGGGACGGGGAGGTCGCCATGACCGGAGGAGGGAGGGGAAAGTTAATGAATAACCTAAGTTACGTTAACGTGGCACACACGGCAGAACGTGTTGCCAGCTGCAATTAATCTAAAGAATGAAGCGGGTTCTCTACCTTGCAAATTGTGGAAATTACGTTACCTACTTAAAAATATCTAAAGGCTACCTATCTAAGGGTCTAACGACCCTGCCACAAGCACGTGGACAGGGTCCCGCACCCGGAAGCGGTGGAGAGCTGGAGAAGGCTGGCTAGAAGGCGTCCGTAGGTCCGATGTCGGAATGCGGCGCATATATGATATACCGTACCGTCTGAGAGTGCCAGCACTACCAGGGCGCATGCGCAGACCAATAACGCACACCAAAACATTAATAATTTACGACCTTCTGTCCTGAATTGGCGCGATGTAGGACCATTTTTGAAAAGAAAAAAAAGAAACTGTATTAAAAAATATAATAAAATCGTGTTCTGAAAAATTTCCGAAGGTGAACTATTTCCTTTAACTATGGGATGCATCGTACAACCCTTTTGGTGTTGTTGTTGAGTGGTCATTTGTTACATTTGCAAGAAATTTGAGCGAAGCGGATATTACCGAGGCGTCGTGACCAGAGACTACGTGCCAGAGAGTGTACCTGCCTCTGGCGGCGCGGCGGCGAGCGTTCATTCCCCGATCGTGGCCCGGAATAGCTGGATTGAAATCGGGCCCACTATAAGTCTTGTGTCGAAATTACGTAAAGGGAAATGATGACCTTTTTCCACTAAAATGGAGTTAGCACTTGAAATCGCCAGACGAGATCAAAATATATTGTAAATTCATCACATTTTGCATGAAAACTTTCCTACCGAAAGATATTTCAAGTTAAAGTTGATAAGCGTTCCACACTTTTAACGACCGGTACTTGCACTATTTCTGACCTTTTGTCAAGTACTTTTAGTCCTCATCAAACTGCGGGCTTTTCCCGTATTGTTTTTTTACGCAATGGAGTGGAAAATATATTGTGCGTTCTGCTTGTTGTGATTATATGCCCGGCGATCTTCTAAAACTAACAGCGATTGAAAAAGTGGCAATAAAATCGGAAGCTCATCGATGCACATCAACGCGGCATAGTTAGTGGTTGGACCCTCAATTTTTGCAAATCGATTCATTTGTTTTCAACATTAGGAGTTGTGTATAGTTTGTCTGTGGCTGTATATAACACTATGCTTTATTTTATCATGAAAAATAATAATTTTTCCCAAAAAAACTAACGAACAATAACACAAAATTGGCAATTAAATCAGAAGCTCATCGATGCACATCGACGGCGACCTATTTAGCGTCGGCGATTTGTTTACAAAGTCATTGTCATGCTTCTCGGCGCACTTAACCATCTCGGCGCACTTGGCGAGTTGTTCCTGATTAGTATACCCAAGTCCCGTAGCAGGCTTTGTTAATGACGTCACTGGTGCCATTCTTGTGTAGCATTGCAAAATATATCTGATTTCGAGTTGAAAGCTAATTAAAGACTTATTCAAATTATTGTTTTTAAGTTTGAATTTTCTTGTTAATCATTATTAAAGGTATTTTATCACTGTATTTCATAGTAGTTGACACTTCAGAACTTGTGACGTAATAATATTGTATCCAATATGCATTTCCCTCACCTTTTGCTATTGTGGCGCAGTGCCGAGTGCTTTGCGAATACTAGCTTGCCTGGGTTCAATTCATTCCGCTCTTATTTTATTCGAGTTGTATAGTTTGCATGTTGTTGTTATTCATGACTTATACTGATAGTCATGCATCACGGATGCTCTTCACGGATTGCTTCACGGATCAGAGTGCTGCTCGAACGCACGCTAGTAGCGCTTTCGTTCTCCATGGCAACCAGGCGTGAGCCAATGAAAAGCCAGAAGGTATTCCCTTTCTGGCTTTTGATTGGCTGACGCCTGGTTGCCATGGAGAACGAAAGCGCTACTAGCGGGTGTCCGAGCAGCGCTCAGTTTGATCGGAAATGTCACAGAGCCTCCACAAATGCCGCACTCGATGTTACAATGGTAGGGAAGGACGAATTTGTCAATGGACCTTCATGAAGTACACAAGGTACTTGTTTTGTATTTTTTCCAAACTTACAACTTTGAATTTGGGAATAATTTTATTTAGTTCTTAAATTTAAATAAAATAATTTAAAAAAATAACGGTAGCCTAAGAAATTGATGCTAACAAAATCAAAAGGTCATTATTTCCCTTTAAAGGAAATAGTTCACCTTCAACATGGGTTTTTTTTAACTGAAATAGCAGTTTTGTAGCCCGTGTTGAGAAATCCCTGTCTGAAAAGACTCTCCAGCCGAAGATATTTGACTTTTGGCGAAGAAATGCGGCGCATATTATGATATACCGTACCATCTGTAAGTGCCAGCACAGCACGGAGCATGCGCAGACCAATAACGCACACCATAAACTTAATAATTTACGACCTTCTGTCCTGAATTGGCGCGCTGTAGGATCATTTTTGAAAAGAAAAAAAGAAACTGTATTAAAAGTATAATAAAATCATGTTCTCATAATTTTTCCGAAGGTGAACTATTTCCTTTAACGTAGAGATGTAATTCTTTCACCACAAACCATTTTTAGATCTGCTCTACAAATCTGCTATCTCAGTCCAAACCCCATGTTAAAGGTGAACTATTCCCTTTAATAGCTCGAAAACGAACCTCACGGCGTACACTTTTGAACCAGGAAATCGAAAGAAAAATGTTCACGCTTCATTTCTAGCTACTTTTTATTGCCGTATCGGTTGCAGCCGCAGGTAAAAAAAAAACCGTGGGCCCGTAAAATGGCTTTTTAACATGGAACTTGGACTTTGGACCCCGGGAGTACCCAGTGTTCTATTGCCCTGGCCTTGATACATATTGGATATCGTGCTCTCCAGGGGTGTAACTTTGGAAAATGACATTGGGGATGCAAATCGTAGCGGAGGCCTCCTAGCAAGTTGTCAGGGGGGCCTCCTGACAAGTAGTCAGGGGGCCTCCCCTAGTTCCTCGCCCCTGATATGCCTGCAAGTAAGCCACGTTAAGAAAAGTATGTGTTGCCACTCACGTGCTATCCCTCCCCCCCCGCCCCCTCCCCGCCTCTAACAACCTTTGGGGCACTACAAAGTAAGACAACCCAAATTTTCACATTTGCCGTCCGACCATTTTTAATTTTCTTGAAAAGTTCTGCACTGGGGGTTTCAAGGGCGGGGAATTCATTGGTGGTGACCCCAAAAAATAAAAGATACGGCCTTCCGTATTTTCCCAAGTTCACTGTGCAGGCCTAATTTTGACGACCTAATTTTGACGAAAAAAAAACTCCGAAACATAAAAAGCGATTTTGATAAACTTTTTTTGTTGGATCAGGATTGGTCGAAGAACAATTTGGCAATCAAGGATTTTCTTTTTAAAAAATCGCATGACCTCGTGACCTACTTTTTGCGCCGTGACCTTGACCTGTTAGAAACTGAAATTAACATTTTCGTCTGATGACGATGTAAACTTCATCCGATGTCCTTTCGTATAAAAGAAATACAAAAATGGGGTTCGACCTGTACACATTATTTTTCAGTCTTGTAATACTGACATAATACCGCTGTTCGGGCACCTGTCTGTCGATAACTTTCGCATCTACTTGACATACGCTTTCGAAACAAAGTTCAGAGTGACTCCTGACGACGAAACCTCTCGGTTGGTGCCTGTCACACCAAAATAAGGTCGCCATATGACCTGCCAGGCCAATACAACGTAACGTGCCCAAACAGCGTATTGTGTCAGCATTGCAAGGCTCAAAAGTAGTCTTTTTACGGGTCAAACCCAACTTTTTATATTTTTATACGAAAGGACATCGATGAACTCAAATCGTCATCAGACGAAAATTTTAATTTCAGTTTCCAACAGGTCAATGTCACAGCGCAAAATGTCACGAGGGTCACGTGAAAAAAAAAATGAAAATCGAAAATCTGAGATTACCAGATTGTTCGTCGACTAATCCCGATCCAAACAAAAAGTTTATCAAAAATCGCTTCTTTGGTCTCGGAGTTATTGGTCGTCACAAAAATAGGGTTGGCGCAGTGAATTGGGGATTTCGGAAGGCCTTATCTTGGAATATATATATAGTATAGTATATAGATATAGTCGAGTGTGATAGTGTGATAGTCGAGTAGTGTAGTGCTAGCTGATTAGTAGATATAGTAGTATATATTTATATATAAATATATATATATAGTGAGTAGATAGTATAGTAGTAGTGAGTGTATAATATATACTATATATAACATAGACCGTGACGGTAGTCAGTGTAGAGTGTGTAGTCGTGACAGCTCGAGCTGAGTCTCAACACCACACACTACACGTGATCTACCGAGCTCGACGAGTCTGATCTACACGTTCACGACTACTACACATCACACTACACGACTATCTCACACTACGACTCACTCACACTCGAGCACTAGCCACCGACAAGGACCGACACGTGTCGTGAGTGCAGCGTACACTCCACTACACACACTCCCCTCACACTGTCTCTAGAGAGACACACTCAGCTGCTGTCTGTACGTGTGTCGACACTACACCAGTACACAACACACACCTCTACACACACAGTACAACACCTATACTCTACTGCACTTCGACACTCGTCAGATCTATACACACACCACTACACCTCAGAGTCGTCGAGCTGAGCGAACACTCACACGTAAGCACAGAACACACACACACTCCCTCTACACACACGACACTAGCACACCCACACTCACACACACTACACACAGCATCGCACTCCTCGACCGACGAAGCTCACACACACACCACACACACTACGACGGTGCGAGACTGACTCACGAGCTACTCACACACGCCACTACACACTACACACACACACTACTACACACACACTACGTCACACACCGTCGTCTCACGACACATCACAACACACCTACACTTACCCACAGCACACTACCACACACCACCAACTCCGACTACACACGACTCACACACGACACCTACTACTCACTACTACTACTATCATCTATCTACACTCTAAACTACACGACACACCTACCAACACCACTAACGACATTCACTACGACTATATCATCACCTAGCACTCACACGACACTATACTAATTATACTATACTCACTATCTGTACTCATAACTATACTACTCACAATCACTATAGACATATATATACTACTCTATAGTCTATCATATATCTTTGGGGGGGATTTTTATTGTGTCACCCCCCAATGATCCTACCACCCCTTGACACGCCCCGTACCGCAACTTTTCAAGAAAAATTACCAATGGTCGGACGTGCAAAATTTGAAGAACAAAAAATGGTTTTCTTACTGTGGAAGTCCCCAATAAGTAGTTTTTACAGGTCGAACCCCACTTCTTCTTTTTATACGCAAGGACATCAATGAAACTCAATTCGTCGTCAGACGAAAATATTAATTTCAGTTTCAAGAGGTCAAGGTCACGGCGCAAAAAGTAGGTCACGAGGTCACGTGACAAAAAAACAAAAAATCGAAAATCCGTGATTGCCAAATTGTTCTTCTGCTATTGCCTGACACATTAAAAGTTTTCAAAATAACTTTTTTTTAGTCTCGGAGTTATTGGTCGTCAAATTAGGCCTGTACTTGGGAACTTGGGAAAATACGGAAGGCCGTATTTTGGAAATGTTTATTTTTATTTTTTGGTCACCAGTCCTTCATCGCAGGGACACATCTTCAGACCCCATCCCGTCCCAGCTCATTCAGCCAGACCCAAAACACGTTCCAATTCAGATTCATAATTGATGGGGTTTCCCATTCCCAACCATTTCAGCATATTTCACTTTTTGTGGTGCAAAAAAAATATACGTTCTGACCCAAACCCGTTCCAACCCGCTACATTTCCAAAAAAATTGCCCCATTCCCACCCATTTCCATCCCGTTCAATTCTATATCGGGATTCCCATTCAATGAAGGGCTCTATGACTCACCACCAATTAATTCCCCGCCCTTGAACCCCCCAATGCACAACTTTCAAAGAAAATCAAAAATGGTCGGACGGCACCCCACCGGCTGTCTTACCACGTCCACGTCCACGTCCAGTGTTGTTTTTACCACGTCCAGTGTTGAATGCCCCCTTTGCTTTTGACTGCGACTGTGACTGCGTCCCACACCCAGTCAAAAAAAATCCGTGGTGACGCCCCTGTGGATGACCTACGAACTGTTTCTGTTCACTGCTATGTCTCTTTGTGATATGAGCTAATGGTTCATATGCGCAAAATGTAATATCAGTAAAGCCTCTGCAAAATGCTCACAAGAACGTGCAACTTTGAGTATTACCAAGGCAAGCAAAATAGACAATGAGGTTGTCATTTATGCATGAACCAAAAACTGCCAAAACCAAAAACCATCAGCATAGAACGTCTGCTACATGCACAATTGTGCAGTTTTTGGTATTTCGCAGCCTGAGCGGCCAGCTCTTTCTCTTTTTTCCGTCTCCGTTTTTTGGAAGCCCACTTGCGTTTCTCCACACCGTGTTAACCCTCGCCCTACGGGAGCTTTTTTCACCTTCGTCCTGCGGGGGGGGGGGGGTGAGGGGAGGGGGCTGACAGGCCCCCTGTTAATTTACAAACCAAGCAACTTAGAGCAATGCGGTAAGAAAACCAGCATGTTGCCTATCATGCTGAGGAATCTAACAG